>MPVS01000460.1:0-15824 GCA_001931775.1 Fomitopsis pinicola
AGCACGCACAACCTCCGGGGCGGGGAACCAACAGCACTACTCACATCGACAGTAAGTCAATAGTGCAGTGCAGCCCGGCACGAGAACTCCGGCGGGATCGTGATCGGAGTGCAGGTCAGACCGACCGGGCACGTTGCGTCGGTGCAGACCGTGCCGCACGTCGTCTGCGCAGCGGCGGGCGGTGCGCCCATGAGCGCGAGCGCGAGCGAGGCCCAGAGCGAGAGGGCTGCAGCGAAGCGTATGGCGATATCGATTGATTCTAGGATTAGGCTCGCCGTCAGAGCCGGGATTGAAGGTGGTGAGTCGCGACGCTGCGCGTTAGGCTGGTAGTCACTCACCGGAGTGCTGTTCGGTCTTCTCGACGATGCTTTCTCGACGATGTAGAAACGGCGCGAGGTAGCTAGCTTATACACGTTGCTGCTGCGCGCGCTCGATGGGCGCATACGGTTGTCGGGAGTCATCTGTGCCGCCTAGTGTGAGTGCCGACCTTCTGCGAGGACTGCGTTGACGCCATGAACGTGGGCCATGTGACAGGACCCTTCGCGAGCAACCCTTGGTAGCGCCTAGGCCAGCTCCATGAGTTTGTTCAACACCGCCGCGCCGCATCAGAATTACAGTACGCACCTGCGAAGAGTCGGTCATCCCAAGTCCTCGCATACCTTTGGATCTACGGCGCATAAAGAGCCGTCCTTCGACCATGTCATACCCGAAAGGGTACAATTTACAATACAGCGACCCGGTGTGATTGTGGACACGTAGGGAAGTGTTCGGCCAAGATATTTGCGATATCGTTGAACAAACGTTTGAACCGAGCCGCCGAATGCAGATATCCGGGCGGTCGGAGTCGACAGTGTAAACCGCGCTTGACACATCACTCACGTTGATGCGCCGCGCTAAGCGTAAGGTTTCCGGTACAGAAGATGCAACAAGGATACCTCCTACCCGTGCAGGGTGGTAGGGGCTTTGAGGGCCGGTCTCTCATCTCCGGTGGCGGAAGCTTAAGGCATTCTCCACCTGAGGTGCGTGAGAACGGAGTTGTGGCGTCAAGGTCGCTGACGAAACTGTTTTCACTGGCGCGTGAGCAAGACGCACGACCTGATGGTATGAACACCGACTGTTATCAGCACTGCGTCGGCACTACTCAGCAGAGAAGGATGTTACCACCTGTGAGATCCTGCGCTTGCGTACTTGCTCCCGGAACCCTCTCCGAGGCACAGCCATTCAAGCCGCACGAGAAGACATGGGCTCACTTGCATCGGCAATCGTCACTGTGAGACCTCGCTCTACAGTCGATCCTAGCTCTGCTATCGCGCGCAGCGCTGTCTCAAGATAGTCGCGTTATGCTGACTCGGTCTGCTGGCCGACGGCCGTCGCTCACATCCACGCAGCGCGCTACGAGTACACCAATCGGCGATCTGTACAGTCCCTCGTGAGACGGCGTCACTCAGGGGCACTCCCACACATACCATCCTACTCCCGGTGTCTCACTCCTCCGCGACGGCGACGAGCTTCTTCCCCTTGTTCCCCCCCTTCTGCACCTCCAGGATCGCCTCGCCCACGCTGTCCAACCCCACGCTGATGTCTTCCTGGTACTTGATCTTCCCCTCCTCGACCATCTGCGGCACCTCCGCATAGAAGCGCTCGACGTACTTGTCGTGCAGGACGGAGACGGTGAAGCCGTGCAGGCTGAGGGTCTTCATGAAGTTCTGCGAGAGGTTCTTCACTGGATAGTCACCGGAGTCGCTGTTGTACGACGTGATCATGCCACACAGCTTGGTGGGCATGTGTCAGTGTCCTGGGCGGGTTGGATATGGGACGAAAGAGGGGGACGCACGATGAAGCGCGCGTGCCACGCCGCCGCGTCGAGCGCGGCTTCGAGGCTCTCGCCGCCGACGTTGTCCCAGTATCTGGTCGTGGTGAGCGCACTGACCTCGCAGTGTGACTGCGGATACGCACATGTCGATGGGGCCCTCTCGCCTCAGGATATCGAGTGTCTTCTCGGTCTTGTAGTTGAACGCAACGTCGGTGCCGATCGACTGCAGGAACGCGACCTTCTCTGCGGAACCTGCCGAGGCGATCACTTTACAGCCGGCCTGCTTCGCGAGCTGAATGACTGTTCTGAGTGGGATCGTATGAGTGAATCGGTATGGTGAGAAATGCGGTGCCTTACGAGCCAACAGGCCCCGCACCGGCGGTGACGAATACGGTCTCGCCCTATCGCATGCAAGAGTTAGAGTACGACGTCGGACGGAGCGGATAATGAGAGAAAACAATGTTACCTTCTTCACTTTCGAGTACTCGTTCCAAGCACAGAAGGCAGTCTTCCCTGTGAATTCCGTCTTAGCGAACACCACGCCGAAGGGAGGCGGCGTACCTGGCATGCCACAGACGCCGAGGTACACAGACCAAGAGAGCTGTGGTAAGCCATCGAGGACGCGTGCATCACGACCCAGCTCCGCCAGATCTTTGAGAACGAGATATTCGCGGAAGGCTATGGTATCGATCAGCATTGGGGCTCCGGCAGACGAAGAGTTCTCGGCATACCGTAGAAGCCGTAGATGTGTTGTCCCACTTGGACGCCAGAGTTTTCGGAGCGAACGACGAGACCGATACCGTAGTTATCCAGGCTATGCGAGGCACGTAATGAGAGATGAAAACGTGTGCGCGACGGTAGAATTGCTCACGGCTTCCCAGGTTGAAAGGCGGGCTATGACCAGGGGGTCAAGGCTTCTGACCGGGTGAACAGCGAGAGAGAAGACGCACCACATAGGTCTTAATGGACGGATCGCGCATACGTCCTCTCATGTACGGGTCTATGGATAGAATAAGGACCTTGACGAGGAATCCGCCGTTGAGCGGGACCGCGTCAGTATCGATGGTCGCAGACGCATCGTAGACGACAGTCTTTCCCGGTACGGGATACCCTGCACGTCTGATGAGATTGAGGGTGTTTGGTGTTCGGTAGGATGGCACTCACCGGTTGGGATCTCGTTGAACAACACACTCGCATTGCGAACGGGAGCCATCACTGTTGGTGGTTAGACACTGGCAGGGGAAGACAACCACGGCTTTTGAGGGACGTGGGTTGCATATTGCAGGCATACGTCACTGTCGTCACTTTGAATCGCCAAGCTCAGAGCTTTAGCCTTTTAGGCACAACTCGGGCCGTGACGCGTGTGTGGCTAGCTTTCGGCTGTCGCCGATGTCTAGCGCCGTAGCGAATATTTTGGCCGCTCTACAATATCAACTACTTACGCACAGTACACTCAAAGTGCAATCGGATCATGCCGTCGTCTACCGGTACATGTCTTCTCTGAGACTAGTGGGTGCCACACCGACCGTTAGTTCCTGCAGCAGCGTCGCCCGGGGGACCTCACCCGCACAGCCCAAGGACCTGAACCGCCCTCCCGTACGAGTGGATCGTCTGACTCAACGACCCATCCCTCTTAAAGAGCATCTCCCGCTCCACATGCACATTCTCAGATTGCGTGGGCCGGTTCCCATGCACGAACGACGCGTCCGATTCGTACTCCGCGTTCTCGAGCCCGGGCATGCAGTAGTTGCAGCGCTCCCGCATGCGGACACTCTCCGGGCTCTCGAGGCTAAGGTCGAGGTTCCACTTGCGGGGCTGTGCGATTCCTGACATCCCATATCAGGGTCATTCCACGGCGAGGATATGTGGTCTGCATGACTTACCCCTCCGACAATGGGGGTTTTGTCCTTGCGAGGCACGATGAACACGAGCTCCTGCTCGCCCTTGTGCGCGTCGTCGATGCCCACAGCGAGCGCTTCGGTGACCTTCGCGAAGCATCTTCCGTTCGTTCACCACACGGATGAGGGCACCACGCAGTGGGTACTGTCTCGTCTCATGCAAGCGAACTGACACTCAACCCTGTCGCGTTTACGATGGCTACTGCGCCGTATTTCTTCAGCAGAGCGTCCTCTGGCGCCAGGAGGTCGCCCGACACGCGTCGGGTGACGGGCGTGCCGCGTAGCTCCCTTCTGGCTGATCACGTCGCGCAGCCAGTACACGGAGTGCTCGGTGTCGACGACGTGGGCCAAGTGACAGTAGGAGTCTACGAAGCCCGCCTTCTGATTGACAGCGTGCAGCTTTACGAGCTTGGGGGTCGTGCTTGAAGCCTGCAACCTATGAAGAGTGTGAGCCTACTAGAGATTGATATAGCTGTCGCATTCGCTCACCCCGCAATGTTCGATATCCTTCATTCAAGTTGCCCCCATCATACTGCCGCATATTCTGCCCGTACAAGCTTTGGACAAGGTTGGAGAAACGCGTGTTGGGTCGCATAGCGTCCCGCTGAGTTCGGACCTGTGAGCCATAGTTTGCTCTCCCTTCCCGGCTGCGTTGCTCCAAAGCACGGTAGAAGTTGTGTGATACCGGAGGTAGGTGGAAAAGCTGTTGTAACTCGTGGGTATTCAAGCTCAAGGCTTGCTTCGCAGAGAACTGGAGCGCAACCGGTGAGCATTCGCATAGACCTTCGAGTTCCGGCGTTCGCAAACGATGGGGTGCGATTTGCAACGGACTGGAGCCCGTGGATTTATCCCAAGCATAGATATGTGAGTAAATAGCTGAGCCGCAGGGAGTGATAGCTTTGACGAGGAGACCAAGAGGCGTAAGTAAATCACCGTCATAGAGGAGCAAGACCATCGACGGCACGCGGAGCAAGCGGACCGCATGTCCGGTTGCGCCATGCTGCCGGCGGCCGCGTCGCCGCATTAAGTACAGTGCTCTCCGCGATACTTATGCCATCCGCCCTTGTCCTCAATGCTCCGCGGCCATCCCGGGAGTTAAAATGCACCCTCCACTGATTTCTTCGGGAATTGGTGGTTGCCGGGATGGGACGATAGCTGATGACGTCAGCATGTTGGCAACTTACGATGACGCGCTCGAGACGTGTCTTGCTGGCGGCCTGCTCACCTGCCGAACATATGCTGTCTCGCCCATTCACCACGCTCTACATCATAACCTCTTGTGTCTGAGACCCGATGGTATGCATCAGCACGGTGGCTTGGACACTTCCTTCCGGAACCTGCCCATCAACCTGATTCGCACGCACCCCTGGTAGGCTGCCAACCACGCTGCCACTGTGTCGAATCGGAACCGCAGTAAACCTTCGGTGCGTACATCCATGGTATACTCTCACCAATCTGTGCTCATTTTTGTTCTTACCAAACTGCTTCTCGAAAGCGCGCACAATCACAGTCCGTTCGCATCACGTCCCCTCAACTCCGTAATTGTGCCTGCTATCCCCCACATGGAGCAATATGCCATGGGTTCAACAAAGCTTCACAGGTGCGGAACCTTGCTAGATTCCCCGCTTCCACATTGGTCCATCTCTGCCACGAACGACGCTGCGGCTTGCTTTCACTCTCCCATCCATCCTCAATCTTCGGATAATGCAATTTATTGACGAGTTACAGAACGCATACTCATACCTTCCTATCCTCTCCAGAGTCCTTCCGATGAGCCGGCGGGCCTCACTCAGGCTAAATGCATCCCTCACGGCGAACGGGACATTCTGAGACGACACATTCTTTCCCACTGGCAATGCTAAGTCATCGCAAAGCGGTACTACACTATCTAGCTTTTCCCCACCGGCTGCAACCAGTGACATGTGGCGGCGCCATGGGCGCATGGGTCATTTTCTGCTCACAACGAACACGCCGAGACTGCCAAAGGTGCGACCGGAAAAGGAACGGGAAGCGGCGCATTCGCAGGACGATTGAACGACTTTGCTACACCTCCTGGTTCGCTTCTCGCAGTGTGTACATCTGATTGACGTACCGATCTTTACAGATGTTCGGCGTCATCCACTCCGGCCTGGTGCCACATAAAAATCAACTCAATGACAGCCTGATATGCAACAATCACGCTTGCTGCCTGAGAGCAGCGCTCGGACGTGCTCATCGACCTTAGGGCGACTCATCTCCTCCGAGTTAGTGTCTCACCGTGTTCGCAGCTCCGTTTACAGTTCTCAGATGCTGTCATTTTGATCTTCGAGAACACCGTTCTCCATCAAGGTGTATCCGTGCATCATCATCTCGTTGTCTACGTACGAGTTCGTTGTGCCGAAGCATCAAGAAATAGTGCATTGTCTCCATCGCCTTGCCATTCGCTGCGCTCTAGGCCCTCTGGCTTTCTGGCGTCGCTGCGCTTGTGATCCTAATCAGCACCGCTGTGAGCTGACATCTGGTGGCCCCGTAAGCGTAGCATTGAGCCCCGCATTGGAACACGATAGCGAAGCGATGCGTTGACGTTTTCGGGAGCAAGTTTTCATTGTATTGCCGTTCAATTTGTCTCCGCGTTTGTGGCGGTGGCGGAGCTCATGGTAGTCGAGGGTCTTCGTGGCATCGTTGCTGTCCTGCAGACCGGAAAGGTGAGTGTGCACCTTGCACTACACGTCCGTTTGGGTTCCAATCAGTGTATGCGATGGATGAGCATATGCTATCTGCGGTCCTTTGATGTTTCACGACCAACCTTGCTAATACCTGTATCTATATGATGATACATTTTCGCTGTCCTGTTAATAGTGGGAAAATACCTGCTGTTGCCATGCCGGTGTACTGACAGATTCCATGGTGTAATGCACGTGTATGGAGAGTCATCGTATGCATCCTATCACCTGTGTCAAGTCCATCTGTTCAGCATGGATGAAGTGCGATTGATATGCTGCGCTGTTCGGAAACAGAGGTACCATCGCATAATACTGCATCATCCGTAACTACACTGCATGTCATAATCAACGCCATCGCCCTCCGCAGGTTCTCAGTACTAACGCCGACGTGAGCTCTCTGCTCACGAAAAATTTATCCGCATCTGATGCGCCGTGGCGACGGGGGCTTAACTGCGTACATTCACATTTTCCTCAACATAGCAATCTCAAGCTATATATTTCCACATTATAGACGACGTGAGTGTTTATCCCCCACAATGTCGGAAGACTCACTATCGATACAATACATAACTGAAGTGTGAGTCTCGTTGATTAGTATGAACATTCAAATTGGAGCTATCTCTCACTGAATTCTTTCTGTGCAAGTACCACTGCTAGTTACTTTCACATTGCAGCACTGTGTACGTCCATATGACGCTCAGGCTCACGGGCAGTCAGCCAGTGTCTCATTTTTCGTGATATATACTGACTTGTGAACTAGGCTTGTATTGCTTCGACTTTGTGCTGACGTTTGACCAACAAATTCAATTCCTCAAGGGGCGCAAGTTCTCCATACCAACCATCCTATTCACCATGTTGCACATAACGGGATTTTTGACAATCGTCTCTGAGCCACTAGCAATTCTGGCACCATCCTGCGAGGTGAGCACTCGGGTGATAGCCATCCGTACATTTATTCTGATGAGTTAATCTCAAACATATCTTGTCGGTCAGAGGTCAGTACTATTCTCAACGCCTGCGACTGAAAGCCGATACTCATCTTCACTCGTACCCTGCACTCCTATGATAAGCTACTGGGCTCTATCCGTCACTGCAAATATCGCAGGAGTACTACTGGACATAATCATAACGGGTAAGTGCTGCTGTTGTTATTTCGGAGCAGGACTTTCTAATATTAACGTTTAATCGAGCAATGACAGTGATGCGTTTGTATGCTATTGACCGCGTTGGAGGTAAAATTGCTACCTTTGTGGTTCTCGTGTTGTTTGTTGCAAAAGTCTCCCTTGATGTGGTACGTATGTTATACAAGTCACAGTTCGGAGTATCCGCTGATAAATCGAACCACGTTAGTACTATGCTTCCACCATCCGCCTTGTGAAGTCTTCGAGTCTTGATGGTGGCTGTTTGGAGGAGTTGCGCGCCGTGAGTAGGTGGGTACCTGTCTTATTTGTGATGGATATGTAGTGCCAAATTGACCGTGTATGTCTACTCCCTTTGGCCGTCTACCTAGCCGTACGTGGTTCAGCCTGAGTGCCTGAAACCTTGCCCTCATGTCCTATCTGTTGAAGTGACTGCGGCTCAGCTAGCCCTGGTTGTCACGGCCCACCTCGGCACTGTCCTCGTTATTTGGCACAGTACCTATGCATTTGTGCGACTGAATGCACATGTTGGGCGGCGAAAATCTATCCAAGGCTTGTTACTAAGAGACGGTACGGTGTCTTTCCACTGAGCTATGCCATTTAAATCTCAATGTATGCTCAGGAACTACATACTTCGGGTAGGAGACTGCATCTCATTATTCACTGCCATTATAGTATTAATGCAAATCAATAGGATAATGCTTGCTGTCGACGTTGTACAAACAGTCGCTGTGGAGATGAATACTACTGTGCGTTTATCACAGCTTTTTCTGCCGCTCACCTCACTTATTGTACTGCGTCTCAGGTGGATTATATAGAAAGCCTTGTTGATGTGTGGGTTCTGTTTTGTTTCTTCAAAACTATACTTCACTTATCGTGTTAAAGCTCCGCAGTGATTCTCTTGTCTCGGTTCTTCTTGAACCTCTGGAGTACTGTATCCGCAACACAGTATTTGGAAACCAACCCTTCAGACTTCCGCTTTTCAATAACGCGCAGCTTCGGTGGTTCCATAGACTTCAACAGGGATGAGGATGGCGATGAAATCACCGAAGGAAGGGAAAATGACGACGAGAGCAGCGAGGAAGTTCACATGCACCATCCAGAAAACGATGAGACTGTTCTCGTCTAGTTGCTGAATTATTGCATAGTAATATGCCACACAACTCGAATGCAGAGTCATTTCCACACGGTGATGTGCCAGTTCAACAAATGCCAATCGCATGGGGGGGTGCGGAAACAGGAGTAAGGGGGACATCACACGAGCTCGTAGAACGAAGTCAAGCCTTTCCATACTCAAATACGAGTACCTGGGAGAGCAGGCCTTCAATGTCTACCTCCGTGTACATGTACTCGGAAAGGCTTCGCCGCTCATTCTCCAAGTCTCTTCATGAGGCGCAAATGTTGCTCGTTTCTGCAGGCGAGCTTCTTGAATGCATGCGATCGCACTAGTATATTACGGAGACTCCCCTAAAAATCTTGAAATGCGTCAAAGCAATGTACCGACATTGTTTGTGTGACTCGCAATGCGGAGACATCGACCACTGGAGTCGCTACATAGTGAAACAGTTCACGAATGCGCCCTGGATATTTTGAGCGAAGAGTCGTTAACCATGCATTGCACGATGGAGGCAGCGGCTAGAAAAAAGGAACCAGTGTGCGCGTAAGTATGCTTCCCGACTTTCCAGTACTGAAATATACTCATCATATTGTGCGAGATGCGACGTCAAGCGAACACCTCATGCGTGGCATGCGACCGGTCATCGGTCACTGCTGTAGCCTAGCCTCGCTCATGCATTCGTAGGCGGGCCCAAGCGTAGTCCAGAAGCCGAAACATCATGCGGTAGCAGCGTTTGCACCGGTCTCGTCTGTGTGGGTCAAGGCCGTGCCCCAGTGTGCGACGGTCTCTATACCTGTAAGGACATCGAGGGTATTCTTGCAATGCCCGTGACTTTGTTGCGATGTGGTCCACCCTGAGCTCTCACAGATGCACGGCGACAAGAATCAGAGTGATCCTACGACAAACGAAGATTGTCACTGTGGAGGGACGAGTGGCCAGGAGTCAGGACATCATGTCACTGATGCGGGGTTCCTAGCGCCGTTCTGCTGGGCAGCGTCGGGATGACGCATATACCCACACTGCTACATAGAAAATACGTACCAAAATTCATGGACAGAGCGCACGAGACCCATCCTGAGCCAGTACGGTATCACTTTACTGGCTATGAGTGCTCGGACATCTTATCGAGATGCTGCGGTCAAACACTTGATTTGGCGGGCCTTGCACCTCTTCGTGTGGGCGTGACTTTGCACCCAAGCGTTGTCCTGGAGGCGATGATACAGCTATGAGTCAACTATGTCAAGATGATGCGCTGGGCACACCGCTGTAACAGTGAAGCAAACGTGTCGAGGTAATCTGCTTGGCCGAAAGACACCTATATTGTGGTGGAGTGTCGATTCCACTCGACTGCAGTGCACGCGAGACTGAGAGTGGGCTTCGACGCGTTTTCTATCCCGAGAGCATCCCTAGCTTCCACCATGAGAACCGGAGTCGCACAATGCTGTCAAAACGGTGTTAACAACACAAGAAAGGAAGAATAAGACTCGGAATACGTTGGTCGCAGAATCGAAGGGCCTTGATACCGGCAGCGGTCAAGGCTCGGTAGCACGAGAACGCAAGTCAAGGACATGGTTCCGTTAGCACATAGGCCCCCTTTTATCAGACCGGCCTAGTAACGTCCTGTGAAGTCGTACTACGTAGTGAGTGGGTTGGCGACTCGGACGAGAATGGAAAGTGTGATGACGTCAGCACCTGCGGCAGTCCCCGATGACTCCTCCTCCTGGACGCGTCACGCCAATGCACCGCACGCACTTGCCCCCTTCCTTGTCCCAACTCTCCACAATATATGTTCTAGTGGTATTCTAGTGGTGTGGTCAGCCTTCGACATAATATTCAACACTGCGGCGACCCTAGTGCTCGGTTCTCTCCACACCTCAGCTGTTTCTAGCAAGCCCTCACTCAAGCCGAGGCTGTGGACACCCTCTCCAGCATAGCGCGCGCCACGGATGGACATGAGGGAAAGGGAGGATAGATCCCCGGTAAGCATATCCCAGTCCTTACGCATATTGCGTACCGGCTCATCCATGCATCAGGCTCTGTGCGCCGGTCTCCGAATAGGTGAGTGACCGTGAGTCGCTTCAAGAAACTAGCAGTGGACCCGCTCACTGCGTTTCCTACCCGAACCCAAGTCGCACGACCCAGCCCCGAAGGATGGCTTCGTTCGCTCCCTTCATATCGGACAGCTTTGTTTCACTCTGCCCAAACGAATGGCGTGGTCATCCCCGACCGTTCGCGATGCCGCCGGTAGTACGAGCGCGTGGTTGCTCGCTCGAAAGGAAGAGGTTGAAGCTACAATCGAGCGCCGACACTCGGGACACGAGACGTCGTGTGACGTCGTACGCGGGTGGAAAGACGCTACGCTCCCTGTGTAGCCTTCCTCGGTGACGGTTCCTCGGTGTACCCCATGCAACGATTGCCTCCTGGTGAGGCTCAGCCTTGAGGGCTGGTCGCTCTGCATGCTGATGACGTCTCGCAGCCAAACCACTCACGAAGCCGCGACTGTCAAGGTCAAGGTAGTAATTTACTGTTGGCCGACCTGTGGCTCACGGAAGTGGCTCCGTAAGAAGCAATGCACCCGCTCTTCCGCCCCTGTATTCCTCCCTCTCGCATAGTCCCAGTTGCCGGCCATGGTAGCCATTCTGCTATGCGTTGCGCGTGCGCATTCATGACTAGCACCGGCCTATGATACGTTTTCAGGTACGAACATGTGCTTTCACTTCTCCAGGGACTCATCACGGTCGACGACGGCACGGATGGCCAGAGTCTGCCTGAAGAAGATCCATGCAAGCGCGGACCTGCTGCCCCGCATCCCCGCAGCTTCCGCCCGCGCTACGATACGCGTCCTCACCTGCGGGCGCTGGCCCATCGTGAGCTCCGCGTCATTTCCAGAGTTGTGGGTCGTATACTTACTGATGTATCCTTGCGGTGCTGGAAATTCCTTTTTCGCCGCGTCCCGCACTCCAGCTTGGGGTATGCACTCCATGTCCGGCGTAGTATTTACCTCGGACGAACAAGGGTGCGTGTCGGGCGCAGGGCGACTATCATCCGTGTGCATTATTCTCAAATCACTCCTATGTTTAGTTGCTTCGCCGAGCGGGCTCTTAGCAGCCACGGTCGCCCCGCCCGAAGTTCCACACCGACCCGAATTGCACGGTACAGTTCCTCGAAACACCGGTCGTATGCATCGCAGAACTACTGGACAATTTCATACACGCGTAATATGGCTGATCTAGGTTTTAACATCTTGAACGATACGAGACAGTGAGCCGGCGCCGTCAGCACGTCGCCACCAGCTCGATACAACGCGCCGAGGGCGGTGTTTGCGATCGAGAAGACAGCAGGGCCTTGGAATATTGCGGAGAGGTACACGGATCACGGGTCGTCAGACGTGCGGGACGCATATAGGTACGCCCGCCTGCAGGAAGGTCTTCAGGGTGAGACAAGCGTGCACGACGAGTCAGGAAACGGCTTACTGCTGGAGCATGAACGCTCAGAGACAGAGCTTTAGAGACTCGGGTGAGCACGCGCGGCCTCCAGAGCAGGGAACTACTAAGACTACTCACATTGACGGTCACAGGCCCACTGCAGCGCGGCACGAGGTCCAGCGGGATTGTGACTGGCGTGCAGGTCAGATCGACTGCGCACGTTCCGTTGGTGCAGACAGTGCCGCACGTCGTCTGCGCCGCGGCGGGCGGTGCGATCATGAGCGCGAGTGCGAGCGAGAGGGTTGCGGCGATGTTAACAGCAAAACGCATGGCGAATTCGATTGGTTGTACGGGTGGGCTGGTCGTCGATGCTGGGCTTGGATCTGGTGAGTGGTGGTGCTACACGTTAGGATAATAGTGGCTCACTAGAGTGCTTGGTTTTCGAGGTGATGCTCTCGCAAAGATGCAGAAACGGTGCGACGCAGCCGGCTTATATGCACTGCCACTGTGCGCGCTCGATGTCTGCATACCATTGTCGGAACTCTGACTCGGGAGTTATCTGTGCCGCCTGGTGTAAGTGTCGTCCTTCTGCATGGACTGCGAGGATGCCATTCACGTAGCATATGTGACAGGGCCTTCGCTAGTAGCCCCTTGTGACGCCCAGCTCCATGAGTCTATTCACTTATGTCAACACGGCCTCGCTGCATCGGACCTGCACTACGTACCTGCCAATACGGAGTACTTTCCAGTCCTCACATTTCATGCCTCACAGGGCGTAATTCAGCATTATCGTTGTGCCTTCCGAGCCGTGGCATGTTCTGCCCGCAGAATTGAGGAAGTGAGAAGAGTGACGCATGGCACCCACCAGTAGACCCCGGTCCGTCCAATCCACCGGTGTTAGACGTAGCTATATATAGGGTCATAACCAGCCATATCTAATGCATATAAGACGGTCTCATCACTGTGACAAGTCAGCGGGAATGAACCCACAGGCAGATTTGCCGCGTTTAGAGGCAGACCTATCAAGGGAAGAACATAGAAGACGAGACGTGAGGAGCTGAACTCTAGCGATGATATATGAGGAGACTCACCTCGATGCTGATGCCGCGGGGACGATACCCACGGGTATGGTGATGGGCGTGCAGAACAGGTCGAGCGGGGGGCAGGAGTCAGCGTGCAGAGCGTGCCACACGTCGTTTGGACGGCGGCGAGTGGTGCATTCGTCATGGCCAGTGCAAACATAATGACGGAAGCGGCGATCTTTCCGAAGAAGCGCATCGTGAACAGCTGGAGTTCTGGCTGCTGGGACGTTCTGTCTACGTCAAAGCCTGATATCATGGTAAGGAAATAGTGCTCGCGGTCGCAGGCGTTCGAACATATACCGAGTTGTTAGTGTGCCTTCGAAAGGAGAATGGCTCGACGATGAGGTGTAGCTCGAGCCATTGCTTGTGGTTATATGCCCGCCCCTTCGCACGACGGCTGCACTGCGTACTGGAATGGAAGGCTGCATCGAGCTCGCACTCGCACTCTTGGCGACTGAACTGTTCTTCAGTAGCATCGGGTGGTAAGGCATGATGCGGCGAGATGGCTGGTCGCGGGCGGTGGAACATGCGAAAGTCGGAACGGCGGAGAGTCGTACCCAAGTCGGCCGCCATCAATTTATCGAGCACAGGGGCAACGTTGAAAGAAGCTTTACGCCGCATACTGCCAGTTTCAGTGCTCCTGTTCCGTGTTTTAGCCCCTCCACTGCACATGACATCTACGTAGTGGCACGAACTTAGTACGGCCCACTGGCAGACGTCAGTTCATATCAAGCAACGGTGAGTCGTGACGACTGTATGACGAGTGTTGCGGGTCAGAGCCTTCGAGCATAGCACCTGCGATGTCTTGAACGTTAGACCTATAAGCATGAAATTCAAGCCTTACTTGACAGGTCCCGAGTTTGCGGGCGAGGATAGATCCACTTACGCAGGGCTGCGAGAGGGCGGCCGTTCATCCTGTGAGCTGACTAGTAGCAGCATGCTAGCAAATTTGCCTAACTGCTCTGCTTGACGGGGCGTGCACGTTTGAGGTGTTGAGTGGTACCAAGCTTCACGAACGGTATCGCTCGGCATTGTCCCGTACACAGGAACTGACACTCAGTGCATGCATTTCACCGAGTCGAGCCACTTGCTCGCAAGTCACTGTTGTCGCGGGTGCCTATGGAAGCGCGCCTTCAGTACATGCGCAAACGCTTAACTAAAACTCACGTCGGGCTGTTCTCGCTGCGTTGACAGTGAGTGGCACTGGCGGTCGTGGATGCTGGCAGCAAACTGGCGGGATGGTGGGGAGAGCGGGGGGAGCTCGTCGCATAGCTGTTCAATCTCAACGTGGTCGAGGACGGCGCGGAGCAGGATCACATTGGCGGACATGGTGGTCGTTGCGTGTGGTGGACGCGGCACGCGTGCAACACGCGTTGTTTAGGTGTCACGCGACATTTGGCGTCTGCAATTCAGACGCGAAACTACTAATTAGCGCGAACGGGTGCGATGATGCATGGGCCACGACGTCCGTATGCGACCATCAAGGAGGAGTGGGTACAGTCTACGTGCACCAGGATCAGCGAGCGACGGGCGACTGCGAGGTCTGCGGAGCACACTTACCTCAAGGTCCATACGACGCTGCCAGAGGTGAAGCCTCCACGATCGGACCTAGAGGCAGGGTCGGTGGACATTGGCAGGGTGGTAGTTCCAGTCAACGAGGCAGACCACACTCCAGAAGCCATGAATCTTCGCCGCCTAAGGGAACAGCATGTACACGACCTTCTTCAGAGTGGACGAGCAGATGCCAGTTTCTGGAAGACGTACCGTGCCCTGGTAGACCCTCGCCCTCGACGTTCTCGTGTGACAGCCGCTCAGCTCCAGGTGGCGTTTGAACCGCGAATGAACCCTCCCCGTACTATCCCTGACTGCTGGGATCCGACACGCTACCGTATAACCAGGAGGTTGCTGGATTCGATCCCCGACTCGACCGTGGAAGCATGTCCGAACGGATACTTCACGCGTCCCTGGAGTCTTAGCGACGTTGAGGATGCAAAGGCTCACATTTTGGAGCACTCCATGGGATCCGCAAGAGGCGTCGACCGTGTGGCGTACGAGGAGGTACTTCGGGTGCCGAACGAGGACCTGCGCTCGCTCTTCCAGGCCTGCGTGGAATCGTGTGACGCCCCGAGCTCGTGGCTGACTGCATCGCTAACGGCCATTGGCAAGCGGGGTAAAGACCTCGGTGATGCAACGAACTATCGGGCAGTGGGACTGGAAAGCTGTATGCTGAAGATGTTGACTCTGATGATCGAGCGTCGCATCCGCCAGTGGGCGGAGCAGAACTCGCACTTGCCCACATCCCAAAATGGATTCCGATCAGGCCATCGCACAAACAACAATGCTTTCGTTCTACGTGCGGCCATAGAGAAGGCTCGGGCGATGGGCAACCCTCTGTACGTGGCCTTCGTTGACCTCTCAAATGCGTTCCCGTCAGTGGATCAGGCGACACTGTGGACGAAACTGTATGCCACCGGCTTCCGAGGACCCCTCTTCGACTGGATTCGCATGCTGTACTCCCGCCTTGAGTACGTCGTTCAGTATGCTTCATCTACCTCGGAGAAGTTCAAGGCCCTCGCCGGCATCCTTATTGGCGATCCAGCATCTCCAATTTTGTGGAATCTCTACCTGGCCGACCTTCTCATTCGGGA
>MPVS01000461.1:0-15900 GCA_001931775.1 Fomitopsis pinicola
CGGTGACGAAGAGACACGCAATGATGAGCCCTTGGAGCGTATGTTCTCGTTGGATTTGCCGGGCGACGTAGCACTCGATCCTGATCATGTAGATGACTTCGAATTCGGTGTCTAATGACATTGTCTCTATGTTCCATGTACGGATAGCCACTCATACCACTCCATTCCTCAAGCAACAAACACGCGATTTCGCTAAGTCCCCGTTCCCACGGGGGCACTGGGGTAAACGGCGCCCAATTCGCCCAGCCGTTCTGGCGAACGTGAGGAGTGCTGCGACTGAGTTTGAATTTTGATCGCCAGAACGGATGGGAACGAGCCTACACGCCTCCACCGTTTGCACGTAACGCGCGTTCATCGCATACCCTACACAGTCCACCATGTCCGACGATGGAATGAACATAGATGACAGTGAGTACCCCAAAACATGCATCCAGAACGCGTCCTGACTGCCCGCAGGCGGCAACGACGGAGTCGTGCGCCGTAAGGGCAGAGGTTTCCAGAGCGCCGCTGGTGAGCATCCATGACATATTCCTGCCTCATTGGGGGTAATGAAACTGCACTGCAGGCGCAAATGAAAGTGCTGTGTCCTCGGAACAGCAATTCGATAGGGTGGAGTCAACCCAGGATTCGGGGACACGGGCAGCAAGATGTGAGTGTTCTTGGTTCCCTTCTCAAGTCCGCCTCTAAGGGACTATGCATCGATCTCCCCAGCCGTGGAGGGTTGGATTGTTCTTGTGACCAATGTCCATGAGGAAGCTACCGAAGAAGATGTCATGGACAAATTTGCGGAGTACGGCGAGATCAAGAACCTGCACTTGAACCTCGATCGGAGAACAGGTTATGTGAAGGTACGTATGTCAGACATGGGAGCTTTACGTTTTCGCCAACACCCTCTTTTCATCCCCCCCAGGGATACGCTTTGGTGGAATACGAAACCATGGCGGAAGCACAGGCCGCCATTGATGGTGCTTCAGGGACAACGTTACTGGAGCAAACGCTCCAATGTGACTACGCGTTCGTGCGACCGCCGCCCGCAGGTCCAAAGAAGGGTCGCGGAAGGGAGGGTCGTGGGCGTAGTGCCAGTCCTTCGCGTCGTCGGGACAGAGACTGAAAATCCGCTGCGTTTGCTACAGTAGCACTACTCTCCTTGTCTTTATTCTCAATGCTTTGCTGGACCCCCTTGTCAATGTAGTTAGCGTCTTTCTCGATGCTGTTGCCCGAAGTTGTACTACTACTGCCACATTGATCAGAAGTTCTGCTCTAAAGCTCTATGATGACTGCGCTGCGACCGGAGCTCTGAGTCTCAAGGTGAGCCGTGACTTAGTTCTGTTTAGGGTCAGTGTGACGCGCCCGGCCGCGAACTTCGCACGCCTTGCTGTTTGCTTCTAGCACCCAACGGCCACCTGCGGCTGCACTCTACCTCCTTTTTATCGTCAAACGCGTCTTCACTCCACAAAACATGGTCAGGGACGTCGCTCCGGTACACTCTGAGAGCGAGAGCGAGCGAGAGACGCGTCGGGCCTCTCGGAAAGATCAGCCCGCTTCCCGCGACGCGATGGATGTGGACGTGGACGAGGAGAATGGGGAGGAAGAGGGAGATGAGGAGTTCGAGATAGAGAAGATTCTGGACGCACGAATGGGCATGTTTCCATCGGTACGTCAGGTCCTGATTTCTTATGTTACCGGCCAGCTGACCGGTGACTTGCTGAACAAAGGGCCGTATGGGCTACTTCGTGAAGTGGAAGGGCTATGGCGATGAACAGAACAGCTGGGTTGATGAGCAAGACGCAGGGTGTGTAGCATGCTGTGAATGAGCATTACCACTAATTTTCGTACACGACGCCTGCAGCAATGCCAACGACCTCATCGACGAATACTGGTCGAGGAACAAGAAGCCAAATGCACGTGGCGGCCGCAAGTCAGCCGCAGGTCGTCCCGGTGGCCGTCAGTCGATGGGCGCAACGCCGTCCGGGCGCAAGTCTGTCGCGCGTGAGAGCAGCGAGGAGCTCGAGGAGGTTCGTCCGAAGAAGCGAGGCAGGCCTTCGAAGGCGAAGAAGGCGGAGTCGGGCGACGGCTCAGCAGATGAATTGGAGGGGGTTTCTCGAGCGAAGAAGCCAAAGAAAGCTGTCGGGAAGACCGCCAGAGACGCCTCGGCTGAGGACGCGGAAGGCTTTACCTCCATGAAGCAGTGGAAGAACGAAGACACATGGGACCATCTCGTCGATACGATCGATACTGTGGAAAGGGCGGACAACGGCGAATTGATGATCTACTTCACGTTGTACGCACTTGCCTTGGCTAGGTTATAGTCGTTTCTGACCATCTCTTCGTCTTGCGCAGAAAAAATGGGGCCCGATGCAGGGAGAACTCCAAGGTCTGCAAGACCAAGATGGCTGACAAGGTACGTAGAGGCATATTCTTTCGTTCCTCTGTCTCTCGTTTATGGGCTTGCGACAGCTCGTCGATTTCTATGAAGCCAATCTACGGTGGAGAGTCGTCGCCGGGGAAGAATGAACTCGCCTGCGATGTTCCAACCGGCGTCGGTGTTTTCCTCATCTACTTCCATCGGTCCCCATGCGTTGACTCGATTTTTCTTCCAAGCTTGGGGGCTCTCACAAACGAAGCTCCGGCCCGTGTACATGTAGAACCATTGCTGTCTATACTGTCATTGTGTGTGATCATAAATTACGCCCTTTTGACTTTGGTCAGAGCCGGTGCAAGGCCTACGCCCGCTCCGGTCTCCAGGCACTTTCAGCCTCAAACCCGCAGGTGGCTACGCCTGAGAGTGTTGAAGTGACAGACCCGCGAACCTGGTTGACAATAAAGCGATCTTGCCCGCAATGTAGCGCCGGGTGGATCGACTTCGTCGTGCGATTGGTGTGACATGTACATACAGGTAGTGTTATAACCCAACCCCGGGGCCCCGGTTATGTCATGCAGGCTCATCGATTTCCTGCGAAGAACTTAAGCAGTTCACGGTGCTCTGCGGAGGACACCACGCGGCTAGGTACGTTACTATAACGAAGAGGACATGTATCTGTCCATGGCCGCATCTTGTCGGCGAATGACCGCTGATGCAGCATTTCGAGGTAGCCTCACGTCGAAGGCGCGATGCGACCGGGTGCTGTTTCAGCATGCGGATTGGAGACATGTCGGCCGGCTTGCTTCGAACTCCAATACCAATGCCCACTTCCATGCTAACAGGGAAATGCGAAGGAATTGAAGAGACTTCATGGCCCATCTCCGAGGATATATATCGTTTTTGGAGCGGCCTGGAACGCGAAACCACCTCCGCTATCGAACGGACATGTATGTGCGACTCGCAGGCATGGTTTCGTGAGAAGCCTCCTTGCTGAGTCAGTGCGTGACATGAGACTTATGACATAATAGGAAGGCAACGAGTTGTAAACCCCGTGTGTGCGATGCTCATGCAAGTGGGTCACGAGAGTCTATGTTATTGTCAATGGACAACGGACATATCGATATTGTAGCTGTTCTCGAGCTTTCCGCCCATGTATATGAGCGTTGATCGTATCGCCGAGGATCTGAAAAAAGGTAGTGACAAATCCTGATCAGCGTCAGCGAAGCTATACCGCTCAGAAAGCTTCCGTGAACCTCACCTATATACATTCAACTTGCCTTACCACGATGACGAGCGGCGCCCGCGTGCAGTTAGTGCCATTACAACAACAATATCAGTGACCGTCTATTCTTGAATCACCCACAATTCGGCCACTGGATATGTCAACGAGAGGTGACTCCAAGGCACTATCGTGAGAGGTTGTAGTAGGGCATCTGCGAGCGGTTCAGCAGGAGATAGAGCTTTCCTCTAATTCAGGGCAGCGGATATGTCGGGGATGCGGTACAAAAAGCTTCATGGCCCACAAACGAAGCCCGCCGTCGGAGATGGCTGCGGATCTGCCCTCACGGTGCCTATCAGACAAAATGATCCAAGCGATGGGGATCATCCCAAAGGCCAGTCTCCTGCTTCGACTGGAGGGGTATATTGGCATGTTACCTTAGTTGTCCACTACCCCGGTACAAGTCCGGACAGCGCCTAATGGAATATTCATCAACTGCCTGACATGACAGTTCGTGACACTCGATGCGCATCGTGTGATCGCAGGGTAGCGAGCGTTCAGTATAATTCCCATTTCTGGAGGTGAAGCGGCTTAGGTAACAGCCGAATCGGACATGAATTTGGCTTGATCGGACCGGCGGTCTGGCGCATATTGGCATCCTGCAGGTTCTTATGTTTGCGCACTCGAACTACGGAAGATACAGGTGCCAAAACTGATCAGAAGACATCACAAAATCTTCTCCCGTTAAGTTTGCTGAGACACATAAACACACTTTGATCCACAGCCTCCGGAGTTCGGTCTCACTCAGGCTGTCAGTGCGGCCTTGAACTTGACACTCCGCGCCGATCCGGACCATGTTGCCGGCCGGTAGATTGACAACCCCTTCTCCTCTTCCACGACGCGTGACATACCCCATCCGACTGCATTTGGTCAAGATGATATCCTTTGCGTCGTTTCCGGTCTCATTGCAGGATGAAACCCAGCAGCTTACACGACACCACCCCGATGTTGAAGATGACATCGACATGGTCGAAGATTGGGAGGAGGGCTCTCACAGGCTGACTTCCCCGGGAGAACCGCTCACTTCCTCGCAAGCATTCATGCGGTAAGACGCGGAGGAAATATGGTGTCGCGGATATATGACCATTAATACTTAACAGGGGACATGGAACCTACATAGACAATGAGGAGGTCATTTCCTCCGTGGCAGGCACGGTCGAGCGCGTAAACAAACTCATTTCCGTGCGGGCCGTGCGTTCAAGGTATTTATTGACTGAGCCTGGGTGGATCACGTTGACCTAGCGTTACAGGTATAACCCCGAGGTTGGCGACCTTGTCGTAGGACGAATCACGGAGGTGAGCCAGAAGGGCAGATGACCGAGACGTGGTCAGGACAAATTGTGTTGCAGGTGCAACCTCGCAGATGGAAAGTCGACGCCAACTCCAGGCAGGACGCAGTGCTCATGCTATCGTCCGTTAACTTGCCCGGCGGCGTTCAGGTGAGTCGACGACATGATTCAAGTCAGTTTAGATTATCTGCAATGCGTTCACGATTTCAGCGCCGTAAACTCGAAAGTGACGAATTGCAAATGCGTACATTCTTCGAGGAGGGTGACCTCCTTGTGGCCGAAGTCCAGGCCTTTTTCGCCGACGGCGCTATGTCACTGCACACCAGATCTTTGCGGTATGGCAAGGTACAGTCTTCCTATGTCATTTAGGTCCTTGTATTCCGCCGACCATTGTCCACATGTCAGCTACGGAACGGACAGCTCGTGACAATTTCACCGGCCCTCATTCGCCGTCTCAAGTCGCATTTCCTCTCACTCCCATGTGGGGTAGATTTAATCCTTGGGTTAAACGGCTACATTTGGGTGAGCAAGCACGTCAAACAAACTGAACAAGAGGGAGAAGAAGCCTTCGACGCCGAGGCCGTGTACCCCAACAAGAATGACGTACGTATCTGCTGTTCTGGCTCCGGCTGTCTCACAAATGATATGTCAGGACATTGACGACGCGACACGCCTCGCGGTTTCGCGCGTCAGCAATATCATCCGGATTCTTGCCGCACATTTCATTCCTCTCACGGACACCCTGCTGTTGGATGCATATGAATGGGCAGTCGAGCAAGAAGGCGATGTCAAAGACTTGTTACAGGCGGATACGGGCGATGCCATGATAGCTACTATCGCTGCGCGGGACTGACTAGTGACCGCACACGCAGCCTATTAATACAACAGAGATTATATCACTGCATTTCCGAGAAAGCTGATTTAGCCACGCTGCTAGTCGTCATCATCTTCCCCGCTCGACGCAACGTCCCCTTCTTCGTCTTCTTCGTTCTCGTCATGCTCCTCTTCTTCATCGTCTTCATCCACGGGTTGCATCTGAGCGGGAGGAGGCTGCGCTGGAGGTTGGTTGGTACTCGCCCCACTGGCCATCTTGCGGGCTTGAGCGGCTCTCTCCGCTTCTTGGCGTGCTTCATCTACCGGAAACAAGGTGTCGAGGGCGAGGTCCTTCCAGCGCAAAGATCCGTTCACGCCACCGCCCGAAAACCCCATATCTTCGAATAAGGCGCGAGACGATGGGTCATATGGCCGCCGAGGTCTCGCCGCAGGGTGTTTGATATTGAAAGGATTTCCATAAGGGTATGATGGGTGTACTTGCGACGGTAGTACTTGATGAAATGCCAAACCATTCAGTCGTTGGTGAATGATTGACATATAGCATATGGCGTACCGTCCGCATCTTCTGGATTAGGGGGTACCATATGTGAAGGTATATCAACATCTGGCAGCGGTTGAAAGTGTTGAGAGCATATACAGCACATCATGACAGACTGTCACTCGCCGTCATCGGACAGTTCCCCTTTGAGGTAATCTGCGGTACCGATGGTGTCGAGCACCGCGAGCTCGTCCTTTGTCATATGCAGATAACAGTACGTAAGGTCCTGGTGATTGAGCTCGCAGCTGAGTATAGAGGACGAGGAGTGTCATGGAAACACTGACCGTCATATCCTTTGCTGCACAACACAAGTCTTATGAGCGTTCAACTCTGGAGTTTCTTGCTAAACTGGTACTTGAACGAGCGCGCTTCCCAGCCACAGTACGCGTCTGTGGCGTGGGATTTGTGATCTTCGGCGTCTCTCTTCAGTCTGCGTCGGAGGCTCGCTCCCTTGTCGCTCGACCAAAACATCGCAAGCGCTGTCTGTGGCACAGCTTTCCTAACATTTGTCGCGCGGAGCTCATGATATCAACCCGTTGGGTGCTTGCGTCTCAAAATAACGCGGCTCGGCCGTAAGGAACTAGCGTGTTGGTAATGTTCAATCAGCCATCACGCGACGAGTATGCCCTGACAAGCAGATTCATCATAGCCTCCTCTGTCTCTGTCAGACTCAGGTGCACCTGGCCCAGCACCTTCCGAAACAACGCCACTTCATTAATCTACAATGTCTGTGTCGATGGTCACTGCATTAAGCCTGCCTGGCGTTTCGGCGGCTCCCTCAGCCAAGTGTCTGCAGTGGACTGCCGACGGACAGCTGCTGGTGCTGACAAAATCGGCCGTCCACATATTAGTATGTATACACATAACTTTTCTTCGACATTGACCACTCAAGGCGGGTACCCAGACTCCAAATGTAGCCATAAGCAGAGAGATGACATCAAATGCCGGACACATAGAGGAACCGGAGCAGGACCTCGATTCCGGCGACGTCAGGCGGGTCGAATGGCTTAGGACCATGATCACTCTGGAAAAGACGCTTGCGTATCAATGGCCAACGGACAGCAAAGGTGCATTGTATTCGTTTTAGCCTCTCGCTCTCCGTGCGCTGAGAAACTACTGCAGAATGGGGCGCCGTTGCTCTGGGCTCTCTGGATCCGGGTTTTCGCGCGGTAACCTCATCACCAAGTAACCTGAGCGGAGATGCTAGGTGAGACATCGTGCCTGGGTTCCCTGCCACACAGGGGTGTACTGAATATCTGTTTGACTGGTGTTCGCAGTTGTCTCCTGGTTGTGCTCAACTCTAATATGGAACTAACCTTATGGGGGCCTGTGAAAAACCTCTTAACGGGAGAGTGGAGTAGAGTGTGTTCCGTTCTATCGATTACTATTTTGCCTATTAAGAAAGCCTGGTAGCTTATGGACCTTACGGCATTCCTCCGAGCGCATTTTACGGCTGCGTCGGATGACCCAGCCCTGGAGAATGTTCTGCGCGCCCAGTCCACTTGTGAGCGCGCTTGTCATCTCATCCTGGGGTGCCTCTGGACTGAATATGTAGGCATCGGATGGTCATCACAGGCGGACTTCGGTCTCGCGCCGACGCCGCTCTTCGATCGATCTCTGCTTGCCGTAGGAAATAGAGCAGGATCAGTTACTTTCCTCAGGTGTGTACGATCGACCTAGATAATCGCAGATATGTGACATAAGTAGCGCAGATTCTGCGGTAAGAAGGACGGGACATGGGAAGTCGAATGCGCAGCGACGGTGCCGGTAGCTGACAGATGGGTCACCCATGTTGCATGGTCTTCCTGGAAACGACCACAAAGCGGAACCTGTGCGTCTTGATCGTGACGAGAGCTCTCAGGCTGACCCCGGTCCTGTCATAGGCGAAGCCTACATTGCATGCGGAATAGCTGATGGTTCTGTCGTCGTTCTCAGAGTCACTCAGACTCTGCATTCCCAACCTTCACCCTCAGGGTTCGTTCCTAGATACAACGTGCGGGCAACGTTCGATGTCCGCGATGTCAAACCGGCCGAGGCTGGCTGGGGGGAAGTAACCTCGATGAAATGGACGACGCCGTCAGCCGATGTGGTGAGCGATACTTCTCGGTTGTTCGTATTCCAGAAGACGCTGAAGCCGCCGCCCAGGATACATTGGTATATTCCAAACCCGGCAAATTGTACGTCTGGGCTCTGGCGTCCAATGGGCACTCGCCGATCCTTCGCACTATCGCCCTTCACACCCAGCATGTGTCCGTCGGTTCCTCCGCGCTCACCCCAGTCGTCGGCCTAGAATATGTCACAAGCGAAGACACCCTCGTTGTTGCTCTCGCAGATGGTTCTTTCCACACTGTGCTTCACTTCTCTGGAACACGGACCACCGCGGAGCCACCAGCTGAGCCGGGTCTTTCGGACCTACGGCTCTCCAAGACTGCACGAGCTACATTCGCGGCCGCCGAACCCGAAAACACGACGACCCGAGACGTGAATCGCCACTACGGTATGGTCTCATATGACGGCTTTTCATGGTTCGCTTGGCTGCACGAGTATGTTGTCGTTCTCACTAGTATCTGCCGCACAGTCGCTGACGATCGTTCCAGATCATGTCGCCCTACTGACTTCAGCTACAAACACGACGCTCGCCATACTTGTATGCTTGTTGTCGCGAAGTTGTGGGATGCGGAGTGGAAGACTTGCCTCCTAGCCGACTTACGTACTTCCATCGCAGCTGCATCGGCTGGTGCGTATCTCATCTTGGAAAGTCCGATGTGTCCTCATTCGACGCTCGTGTAGGCACGGGAGAGAGCCCCCTTGCGTGCCTCCGCCCCGCGTTGCTCCACCTTCAAGATCCCAAGTCTTTAGCGAGTATATGTGGCCGGTTACTAGGCCTCCTCAAACAAGACCCCGCGGTCTCAGACGCGCCTCCCCCCAGCTTCTCCTCGTCCGTGGACGACGCCACCGCAGAATTCAGGCCAGATTATGTCCAAAGTCTCGGCGCCCACCTTCTTGGCTCGGCTGCCCTCTATAGCCTTCGCAAACGGCTCCTCATCGCCTCAGTATGCGCAGTAAGTTCATCCAGTACATAGGACGCTTCCACTATTCACCGTCATGCGTGTCTGCCTCAGCGTACCGCCGAATTGGACCATGACCGTGAAGCCTTCGCCAACGTGGCGGCCTCCTGCCAATCGCGTATCGAATCTCGTGTCCAGACAGCGATCCTACGCTACATACTCTTAGCTCTTCCAGCGTTAACAGGTGCTACCACGTCTTTGATGCGCCCTCTTGAAGTAGTCTGACTACCCGGACAGACGCCGACAAACCGTTCGCCATGAGAATGGTGGCGCGAGCTTGTCTGCCGGGCTCTGATCCCGACGTCGTTCGAGACGCTCATGCGCTAGCGGCGAAGCTTGGGTCCACCGCGACAAGCGAGGGGGATCCTATTCAATACGAGCTGTGCCCGGCGTGCCAAGCTCCGATCCCATTCCACAATGCTGCCGCCGCTGAGTGCCCGCATGGACACATGTGGGGTGAGTCGGCCGTCAGGCTTGTCGAGTGTGTCTAAAGGACTGTCTTACCCCGCTCGCGTCTAGCCCGCTGCTCAGTGACTTCCTACATCATCGCCACACCTATCGTGCGGGCTTGCGTCAGCTGCAATTGCAAAGCGTTTATCCCGACGCAACAACCAGCGGATCCACTGATCCCTGGGAATGTTCGGGACAGCTGGCTGGCCGCAGATACATTGACTGCTGCACGCCGTTGTCTGCGCTGTGGGAACAACTTTGTGATGCTGCTTTGACGATCTTGTAGCCACGGTACGCCAGGCTTCTACTTGTGGTGCACTCCACGAACGCAAACCCGGCCCCTCATGCTCACACAATGAGTCCACAGGGCACGTCGCATCCTGATAGCGTGGGATCTCCTCGAAGGCAGGGAGTCTGGCGCGCGACTGGCATGCGGGGTCCGCGCAGTTCCATTTTGTCACCCACCCGTCGTGTATAACGTCTCCTCCGCTGTTCGGATGGATCTATTGGCAGCACCAGCAATGCTGCTGTCGACGGATCCCAATGGCGTTGAAATCGGAATGGCATTGTGAATGTCCGATCCCTGGCGGATCACTGTTGCATTGGCACGGGAAGACAGATCTTCGCCATTCTTCTAGGGTGCGTCCGAGTCTGTATATCATGACATGCTCTAACTGTACCAGTCTCAGCATGTAGCCGACAGTACGATGCTGCCTGAACAATGTATAACGAATCCGCCATAGATACTATACACCTTAGTCTGCCTGCTACCAATGCGACGCTGATGACCACGCCCTCCGCGTCAGTAGCGCAGGCAAATACTGGCCCATGATGTAGCCGCTGGTTTCTGCGACCCGGAGAACGGGGTGAGTGATTGCTTGCCCGATCTTACGTGCTGATCGAAGCCGGCTATGGCTCCTGTGGCACAAGACGCGCTGGCTTCGTCCCATGGCACATATCTCCGGATGATGTTTCTACTGCACTAAGCTTCGTCTAGGTACTCGTCGCAACCAGTCGACGTATCGCCTGTCGGCAGGTTCTATACGTGATGTACACCACACGAAAGTAACGAAGATTGTCTTCACGTCACCAGATGGTAAGTGGTCTCGTATACTTTCAGCGTTTCAAACCGCTTAGGAGGGTTCTCGCATCACCGGACAGTCTCGAAACCAGCCGCAGAATCTCGTTCTGCGTCGTGTGCCAACAAGGTGCGTATGCGCTTTTTCATCCAAACGCCGCGGGACCCACAAGGGTAGCTAATTGGACGTGCTCGCCTTCTTCGAAGTACAAGACACGCTGACGCGTGAACCCAACATGGATCGATGTCGCCTATGATTTCAGCAGAAGCGGTTGGCATTGCGACGTGTGCCCCCTTCCCCACCTGCACATGTTAGGGAGGAGTTGACCGCAATGCGACTGCTTCAAGCGAAAACCCATCTTGAAGGCCCAGTCGCCGCGCAAGCTCTGCGTCTAACCTTATCCGCTGCACAAGGAAAGGAGAGTTTACGATCGGTGCGTTCGGTGCCCCGGTCTGCCCAGACATAACCGTAACACAACATTCATTGTGCGAGTTCAGATTCGATGCCCGTAGGCGATGCGTATCGAAGGCTTCCGCAGACTAAGTAAGGTTCATAGCCAGAAGGAAGAGAGCTATTCCTGTTGTGGCCTTCGTCGACGCAAGACACGGGGGATCAGGCAAATGGAGACACAGGTCTGTGGTCGACGATAACCGAAGCGAGGAGAGCTCACGCCTCTGAAGGGGCCTAACGGCTGCGCGCGCGTTGTTGGATTTCGCCATTGGCTGGGAGGGGACAGGGGCAGTGGCTGGAACTTGGAAACTTCGGCGGGCTGTGCGAGTACACGGTCACGTGGGCGTGCCATTGACGACGCGGGTATCGGAAGCATGGGTCCGTCCCGCAGGAGAAGCACGTTCGCTGCCCACTCGGGCTGCAAGGCTTGGTTTCCCCCCTCCTCCTCCCCCTCCGTCTCTCCGAACCCCCGGATCCTGCAGCACACCTCCCTGACACGAGGCTGCTCCGCGGACTCCCCTGCCAACCGCGCATTCACCTCCTGCCTGTTCTTGTCCCACCCTCCGCACTATCTGCTGTCCGGCGATGAAGTTCCGTACTACCTGTATCAGATTGCCGGCAGCGCGGGGTGTTAGATTGCCACGCGCAGGCCCCTGGTCGCCCGACGCGCCAAATTCGCCACTCGAGCGGCGTGACCGGGCGTCACGCTCAATACGGTTTACCGGTGTTGTGGGTGGCGGTGGCACCAGAGTATTTGAGGCGAGCCGTCATGAAGCGGACAACGTCCTTCCCCCACCCCTTTCACATTGCCCATGCTAATATATACGCTATCATCGATACGGTTGGTCCTCTCAGTGTCCTAGTGGCACAGGTGCACGAGAGTGTCCGCACTCTCCGCCTTGTGCGGTCGACTATATACCCCGCCTCCTTCTCGCTGCTCGTCAACTCACTCCCTCCCTCCTCACTATCGCCCTTCTCGGATCCCTCCCAATCCTCCTGACATGGTATGTTGCGTCAATGAACTCATTGCCCCGACATGTTCTCACTATTATCCAGGTTTACGTTGGTGACAAAAAATACGCATGGTATGCCCCTGTAGGGTCGCTGCAGATCGTTGCGCTTCTAACACCGCGTCTCGGCATAGCGAATCGTGCATCAAAGGGCACCGATCCTCTACATGCAAACACGTCGACCGTCCTCTCTTTGAAATCAAGAAGAAGGGTCGTCCAGTAACCCAATGTGAACACTGCAGAGCACTCCGCAAGACGAAGCAGGTCCATATCAAGTGCACATGTGGTTCCGTCGCTGATGCTGCGGGACCATCGAGCCTAGAAAAAGGTGTGTTAGGGCATCACTGGCGGCGCACCCCTCAGACTGACCTTCAAGGCCTGTTGCTCTCCGCGTCATCCAGGTGGTTCGAAGGTCTCGGCAAGCGCCGCGTTTCCCAGTGGACTCCCTCCGGATTTGCTGGAAGCGTCGGTCGCACTGCAAGGCGTCGTGTCTGACAGCTCGGACTCCGAGTACAGTATGTGTCGGTGTTGCACAAATCGTGTGGCACGACTGACGCACTGTAGGCTATGCGTCTCACCCGCTATGCGACTGCGACGGTCTGGAGTGTACCGGCAACTGCGCCTCGGCGAGAACGTTGCGCTCAAAAGGCAAGGGCAGAGCGCGTCCGCGCGGAGGCAGCTCTGGCAAAGCCCCTTCACCACAACCGCCTCGAGAGCCTCCCGTCGCTGGACCCGCCGGCATCGTAGCCTCTGCGCATGCTGCTGGACACCGCCCCGTCTTGCCACGACCTCCACCGCCCGAGCACCAGTCGCCCACCCGGGCTACGCACAGTCCGTCAACGGCCCCTCCAAACCCCTCCAGCGCACGTCGCTATTCCCATGGGCAGCTCTTCAGTCCATATGGTAGGGCATACGAGCACATGCGTCCGAGCCCACCGCCTCCCGCTCAGAGCCCGCAGACGCTCCCGATCGCCGCACCTATACCCATCGACTCGGTCACAGGCCTTCCAGACTTCCAGCCATGGCCAGCGTTCAGCGCTGCCTCGCCGAGCTCCGTCCTCGCAGGCATCACCATTTGCGGGTGCGGCCCTAACTGTGCGTGCCCGGGCTGCTTCGAGCATCGCGGTCGGGACGCGCTACCCAGTGCCGCCTGTGCCAACCCCGATGTCTGCATGGCTTGCCTCGACTGCCTACCGAACCCCCTCTCTTCCGACGACTCTAGCATGGCATATTCGGACTCGCAGTCCAACAGCGTCGACGAGTGGCTGCGCCAGATGACATCCGTACAGTCGCAAGCCGCGCTACCCCCTGATCTCTTGCCGCCGTTCGCCCGATCGCCTGCCCCTGCGCTCCCGCCCCTCGCGAGCCTCAACCAGGCTCCGCTCTCCCCGCAACGCGGCTCGCGGTCGTCGGCTGTTCTTGCCGTGCGCCAGCCTGTGCCCGACATGCCGTACGACCCTGCGTTCCTGCAGACCTATGCCCTCTGGAGCAACCTCCGTGACGCGCGCGCCGACTCGCAGCCCGCGCAGGGCGAGTGGGACGCGGACCCAGAGCTGGTCGGCCTCGGCCCGGGAAGAGTCGAGCAGCATCAGCAGCCCGAACGTCCGCCTCCCGATCCGAGTCGTGGTCGTGACGCACCGTCGTCGTCGTCATTGACAGTGCCCGGGCCGCAGCGAAGGGCGAGCGGCGGCCTAGCTCAGCCGCGGCCTACCACGGATGCATGGGCGGTGCGAAGTCAACGTGCATTGACGGGGAGCGGTACCGTTGACGACCAGTGGAACGCGCAGAGCCTGGATGTGCCCAGGGTGACCCTCAGCCGCGCGTCCTCCCACTCGTCGGGGTCGACCGGCGGGCGCTCTCATGCGTCGTCGTCATCGTCCTTAGACTCTGCGCTTGTCATGCCCAGCCCTAGTGTGTCGGGCAGCGCGTGCTCGTCTGGCTATTCGAGTCGTTGATCTCGGGAGTGCAGCTGCGCAAGCAGATGGTTCGGGCATTGCTCGGTGAGGGGTGTATGTCTACTACAATCACGATGTCTGGGAGAAGTGTCTTTGCTGAAACTCCAGTTGACTTTGCCTGGCATGTTCGTGCGCGATGAAGCATCCCGACGCTCACCAAACCTAAGGAGGACACACCTCAACATAGGCGCACCGGTTCAGTTGGAATCGTTGCTTCTTCATTTATGGCGCCTTCACTTATTTTACATTGCGCGTGATCTTGCGTGACTCATAAGGATGCTCGCGTCGAGGAAACGATCGGGACCGCATCGTTTAGATCTGAGATCTGCTATGCTGAACCGGGGCTCGAAGGCCGCCAATCCGTCGCGGTAAACGGGCGAAGCGATACGACTCACACGAGTACTGACTAGTACTGACTGCCTCCAGGTCCCTTCCAATCCCTCCCTCCTTCGACGACCAACTGGTGTCTGCCGCTGCAAGGGCTATCCTCATATACATACACTCAGGCTGGCCTCAGTACTGCGGCCGCATCACTACAGCGCTGCGCCGGACGTCGAACTGGCAGCGGCTACCATCAGCGAAAAGGTCCGGCCCATGGCTATGTAGGTAAGCCTCAACTTGCCGTATCTAGCGACGTCCGACAGATGACGTAGGGGCTATGTAGGCATTGTCGAGGTGGGCCCCCCGCTAGCGGCATCTGGCAATAGCTAGGGTAATCTGCAGGGCCAAAAACGGCCTTTTAGTGAGAGGATGGGCCCGACACGGGCCATTGAGTATCAAGTCAGGCGGTAGAAGGGCCATAGGCCCACTGACAGTGCCCGGCCAGACGGCATATGGGCCAGGCAGGCTGGTATCTGGACCAGTCAAGATTCACTTATGTACTTGCATATCTAGTAAAGCTGCAGAAGCTGCGCGTAATATTCCATTTTATTGCCCAATTCCGGTAGTTAACACGAGGAGCCTGCACTACATGAACGAAAAAGGGTCACATGCCAGTTGACAGATCTAATTTACACGGCTCCGTCTTTGCACAACTTCGCACCTTGCAATCTGTTGCCGGCCATGATTGCTACGGTTTGAGATCTAGTAACGGAGGCAATATAGCCGCTAACAGTGTGCATTGCATACCTCATAACGCATGTGCCCTTTAGCTCGATTCATGCCTGGCATTGCCTGGCCATTGTATTGCCCGAAGAGCCTGTGATTGACCTGACGTGAGTATGAGTGGCTGCAGATACCGTGCATGCTACTCACCCTTACCACCGGTGGTCGTCTCACTCGTGTCAAGTGCTGTGGCTGCCACTCGATTAGTTTTGTATGCATAATGCAGTTAATGAGCACATACCCGGGCCCATCAGAGATCATCGGTGATCGGAAGATAGATGGAAAGCATGCATGCATGAGTGACTATATGCGGGTAGATGTGTAGGTATAGACTATGAGACTCACTTGTATAGACACGGAGCACGGGGGGAGGTGTTATTATGGGTTGGCGTCGGCGATCGAATCCTTCGCGGCGAGGAGGTGACCAGGCCGAGGCACAGATGATGACCTTCGCAACAGGGACTCGGAGGCATGAGAGTTGG
>MPVS01000462.1:4730-20455 GCA_001931775.1 Fomitopsis pinicola
GCCTCTGTTATGCGCTGGTGCTCACCCATGCGAGCCAACGAATTTGCAGAGGAGGGGCTATTCTGAGGCAGGGAGAACATCAAGAACGCCTTCTCGACGGCGCGCTTGGCCTTCTGCTTCACTTCCTGCCGAAGCTGAGCAGCCGCCTTGTAGACCTGGTTTACGACCTGTAACTCTATCAAGACAGCTCATCACTACCGCCACTCACCTGCTTTATCATCACGTCGCGCACGTTCAAGTCCCCCCACATCTTGTTGAAAATCGCCAAGAACTCAGGCGTCTGGTACATGGTGTTCCTGCGCAGGGTCTGCATGATCATCTCCTCCGGCACCTCCCTCTTCTCGATGCTGTTCCCCTGCTTGCGAGGCCATGCGTTCACCTGGGCAATATGTGCCCGGAACCGGTGCTGTGCATGAAGCATGAAGGACTTCATGGGCTCCTGTGCGAGCAGATCCTTCGACATGGCAATGGAAGTGCTGCATAACGTCAACTCTGTTGGCTCCTTCTTCATTGTGGCCTTCCTGCCCTTCTTTTCCTTGTGCTTCTGCTCCTCAGCCAGCGCTATCAGCAGCTGTTTGAACCAAAGTCAGTACACTTGTGGGGCCACGAAGGGATGATACATACCTCTTCGTCACTGCTCCCATCATCATCTGCAATGCTCTGGCTCTCGTCCATATTGTCAATAGAGATGGGAGATGTCGCCTTGCCCTTGACCACGAGTGCAGACTTCTGTCTCCCTACACCCTTTGCCATTGGATGACGGCTGGGAGAGGGTACTGCACACAGAGTACGTCAGCTCCAATAGTAGTAACACATCCCGCACTTACCAGGTTCCACCCCCTTCAAGTTGGTGCCCACAAGCCGAACTTCTTGTGATTGGACATGCGTCTGCTGTGTTCTCTGCTTCTTCTCAGGCCGCTTGAGGCTTCTAGATGCCTCCCCACTGCTGTCCTCCTTGTCTGATGTCTCACTGACCTTTCTCTTGTGCAGTGGCTTTGGCTGAGGCCTCGTTGATGCTCATTCTTGTGTAAGTTTGTATCCTGTACACATAGGAGGACCAGAGAAAATGCTCACCCAGTTTCTGCACTTCCCGCCCAGGCTCCTTCTTCCCCTGATCGTCCTCTTTGTCCTCCTCAACAAGCTCATCAAGCTCCTCATCACTCCGCATATCTTCTCCTTCCCCTGTGCTATCTGCATCTACCAGCAGCCATGAGCACTCTGAAATTTGGATGCGAACGAGATCATACTCACCTTCAGGTGGTAGCCTCCGAGTCTGTTTTGCACTGGAATCTTTCTTGCCACCCATGATAGTGCGAGCCATGGCACTGATCTTGCTAGCCGACGCACCTGGCATTTGCTGCTCAAGGAACTGTTTGATCTCCTTGATATTGCCTCTACCGGCCTGTGTGACACTGCCATCCTGCTTCACCTTGGATGGCACTGATGGCTGCAAAGTCTTGGTTTGTGAACGTGTTGTGCGACCAGCCATGATGGGGCTTTCTTAAGCTTGGTTGAGTGTGGGATCAGCAAAGACGACAGCAGCGAGATTGGAGTTGCTTACAGTAGAGTGCCAGTCGGAACATGAACCACCGGCCAAGTATCGGAGTATATTGCTGATTTATGATTCGGCCTTATCACATCTCTTCAACAGTTTTCCAAACAATCTCAACAGAAGTAGTCGCTCCCAATAGTTGGCCCTCATGTGTGTTTAGAAACCCTTACCCATATGAATACTACAATATTCAGTTTATAGGCATTGGCATCCACACAGTTTTACTGAGCAAAGGTCCACATTCAAGCAACGGCAGCAAAATCCATAGATGATACTACAATAACTACATACAAAACAGCGGCTAGCTAGATTAAAGTTTCAACAGCCTCTGTTTGTTCACAGCGACAGCGTCGAACAAGGCTACGAGCGTGAGGGCCCAGAGGTACAGTGGGACAGTAGTGTAGCCGTAGACGAACTGATAGCAGGGCCTGTACGGCTTCATACCAACGGTGAGGAGGTGGTGGGTGAGTGAGGAGAGCGAATGTGTGAATGCGGAGATGCACCTGGCACGGTGCGACATCAGTCAGGCTTGCTTGACGGACTCGGAGGATGAAAGGGAGGGAAGGGAGCACACCTTCTACATGGAGAAGACGCAACAGTCAACGTCCCAATCGCACACGTTGATGCAGCTCCTAAGCTGCCTCGGTACTCGACCTGACCATGGATACACTCTTCTGCGAGACGATGTAGTCCGCGCAGCATCGAGCCTCACAAGCTCAAGGGCGGGGAGGGGGGTGAGGATGGCGGGAGGTGAGGATGGCGGGAGAGATGTCACGGATGCCGGTGTTCGAGACAGAACACGGGATACGGGAAGGGGATTACTAGACGAAGTGTGCAAGTCAGCAGTACAGTAGGCTTCGTGGGTGGGAACACAATGTGAGGGGAGAACGACCGCACCCTCAACTTCACGGACACAGTGCATCCCATTCCTGTCCCTGCCACCCAAACCACCCATGCCGCCCGCACTTCCTGACATGTAACGGCTGCGGGCTTGCAGGCACAGGTGCTCCTGACGCATGTGTAGTTGCCGCGACGAGATTCTTGCTGTCGAGGCGGGGAGGCATGTCCGGCATGGCATGTCCTGCCGAAAGGGTCAGCGAGTATGCATAATGATGAGGGTGCCAGACAGACGCGAGTGAGGGCAAGGGCAGGGGGATGTGCAGAGAAGAAGGAAAATGTACAACGGAGTCCTCAAGCTGCAGCTTTTCCTCTTCGTGGTTTGCCGCCGTCTTGCCCTTCGCCTCTTACTTAGGTTTCGTGCCTGGTCCTCGCCCTTCGCCTTTGTTAGGGTACCTAAAGCGAGCACGAACATCGGGTCTCTGAGCATACATAAGATTACGCTACGCCACGACGGCGCAGATGTGCAGGAGGCATGGGTGGTGTGGTCGCCGCGAGCAAGCAAGACAGCTGAGGGTGGGCGGCCAGCAAGGGTTCTGAGCAGGGCAGTCTGAGTGACGCGCGGAGGCCAGGTGCTGTCCGTCTTCGTTTCTTGGGATGTCCCTCTTCAACATAGCTCTTTTGACGAGGAAGACACGTACTTACGACTGTGCACCCCGACACTGAATGGCGGGCTCGTAAACCTTTGTGCTCGCCGGCGAGTATGGTCTTGCCACCGTCGTTCACGTACGAGCTCGACGGTGGCGGCATGGAAAACGAAGATGGTGGGTGAGGTGAGGTGTCGCAGATGTTGGTGTCGGAGGCTGGATACAGGGAGGGTGATGGAGCGCACGAATTAGCGGCACAGCAGGATTGGGGTGGGAACACAACGAGAGGGCAGAAGGAACGTACTTTTGACCGCGCTGACGAGAACTTGCAACTTAACCGATACAGCACATCCCATTTGTACCCATGCCACTCATGCCGCCTGCACTTCCTGAGAGTGTTTTCTCCTCCGGGGCCTCAACGACGTCCGAGCCCTCTTCCGGAGAAAGACAGGAACTCCTCCTGCGCGGGCATAAAGACCGCGAAGAGGTCTAACGGCGGCGGGCCTGCAACTGTGGGTGTCCGGCGTAATGTGTCCTGGTGAAAGCGTCAGTGAATGAGAATGAGGGTGCCGGACAGACGCGAGCGGGGCTGAGGGTATGTCCAAGAGGGAACACGTACGACGAGATACTTTAACTGCAGCCTGAGCTTCTCCTCCTCGTGGTTCGCGGCCGTCTTATCCAACTTTGCCTCTCGCTTTGGTTGCGCGCCCGGTCTCTTTGCCTTCGCCAGTGTGCCTGGAACGACACAGGAAGGCGCATTGACCTCACGGTGCGCTACGACCGCGCAGTTATTCGAGAGGCACGAGTAGTGTGGGCGCGAGCGAGTGCGAGAGCTAAGGGTCGGCGGCCAGCGATAGTGTGAGCAGCTGTGAGCAGGGCAGTGAGCAGGGAGATGTTTAGAGCGCTAGGAGGCCAGCGGCAAAGAGTCCCAAAAAGGAAGACGGACAGGTGCTGTCTGTCTTCCTTTTTGGGACGTCTCTCTTGGACATCGCAATAGCTCTCTTGGGCAGCGCTGCGGTGCGTTGTTAGATCCTCAACCGCCTCTACCAGGGCTTCACTAGCGTCTCCCTCACCTTCCTCCAGATGCATTTTCTTGAGTCCCGACTTGTCCACGACCTCAGGCGTAGCAACACCCAAGCATGGCGCGCACGCACGGGGGTCCGCGCGTAAACGCAGCAGACAAATACACTGCGGGCCGGGCATAGAGACGTGCGGCGGGCAGCGGGCCCGGACGACGCGCGGTGGGAAGGATAAGCAGAGGAAAGGGAAGGATGACCAGGGGTGAGTGCAAACTTGAACAAGTGCACGCTAGCTCACTAATTGCAAGCACAGGGTGCGGCGCAGTGCAACGCGACGCACACAACGACCGCGAACACCCATGACCAATGTCCTTCGTGCGAGCCCGACGGACGGACGAACGGCGAGTGGAGAAGTGGACGAACGGCGGGAACGCAACACACACGCCAACTGCGAGCGCACTGGGCTAAAGCCCAGCACGAAGACACGGCCGACGAATGCGTATTGCGCACGCAAGCAACCACACGACCTGACGACAACATACGCCAACCGCGAGCGTGCTGGGCTAATGCCCAGCATGCAGGCACGGTCGGCGGACGGACACGCAACCGGGAGAACGGGCAGGCGAGCAGGCTCCCGAATGGACGAGCGGGAAAGCGGGAGGATGGGTAGCCGAGGGGCAGGAGAGAGGGTGTGCGGGCGAGTGGACAAACAGGCGGGCGGGTGGACGAACAGGCGGGCGGGTGGACGAACAGGCGGGCGGGCACAGGACAGCGAGCAGGCAGGGTGAATGCCCAGCACACAGCAAAGGCCAACGAATAGGCCGCGTGCGTGAGTATCAGACGGTCAAGGGCCAGCGGAGGATCGCACGCCGCCACAGAGGGTCGGCACTCCACACCAACAGCCTCAAGGCCATCCTGGACTTCCTCAACCTTGTATGCTCATTCTTCTTTCTCCCCGTAATCCTCTTCCGTAACTGCACACACCTAGTCCACGCCGACAGCTCACCCGGGCACCGGTCCTCATACAGAACGAGCGCACTCGTCGACGTACAGAGAGAGACACCCGGCGAGTGCGAGTTGTCGCACTAGCAGATGGCTCGGGTCGCGCAGTTGGTGCGGCGCGGATGCACTGCGTGTCGTCTCTGCGTCACGATACCGGCGGACATAATCCGCGGTTGCGAGGGTGGAAGGGTGGGAGCCGTTGGCCGCGCAGATAGGGACGGTCGAGGGCTTGTGGCAGGGCTTGATTTGAACAGCCCGATGTGTTCGGATCGTCTAGGCGGCATTGTAGAGTACTGTTGTAAACACTCATTTTGAGTGCATGTTGGTGCGCGCGCGTGAGTGCAAGCATGCGTCCGCTGGACGACATCTTTCGAGCCTGGCCGATAGTGAGTCGGCAGCACAGTCAGTAACACAGCCGGCATCTTGTAGGTCGCATCGCGTTCAGTACTGGGCGCGCACAAAGTGTTGTAGGCCGTCCCGCATGCTGCGTCACAACGGGTGGTGCATCCATGCAGCCGTCTCGCATCCCGCACGCATGCCCTTGTCGTCTTTGAACTGGATTGATGCATTGACGTGTGCATCTAGGCTACACGATCGCATCCACCTCCGTACGTGCACACGTCCCCTGCTCCTCGAACGCCGATCCTCGCCGGTCACTGTCAGCGCAGCCCCGACGTGCCGCACGTGTGCCGTGCGTTCGAGTGGGCCATGCACCGAGGCTGGTGGCCGCGTCGGTGATGCATAGTGGGCTCGTCTCGCGGTCATCCAGAGTGCATAACTGCGACGTCAGAGGCCCCGCCTGAACGCACCACACTCACCGTCATCCGCGCTTGACGCAGCGCCGCTGTCTCGGCCAACTGGGATCATCGGGTCGATGCGGCTCGAGGCGACCAGTGGGCAGCGAAACACTGTCCTACAGCGAGCTCTCCAGAGCAGCCCACGCGCCCGCAAGGCACAACGAATAGGGCGCGCAGCAGCATGCGAGTCGGCTGAGTCGAAGGAGAAGAATGTGAGTGGGTGTGTACAACGCCCGAGCAACACGCACCGTACCATGGCGGGTAGGGTGTGCCGCACAGAACGGCGGATTGCGCGCCGTCCCGAGCACGGAATGGCTTCGGACAAGGAGCGGGGTGTTCGTGCGTTCCTTGCGCGTCGAATGGTACCCATACAATAGCGTGCAGAGGGGCGTGTAAGTGGGAGCAAGGGCGAAAAAGAAGAAGAAGTGTACATACAAAGAACAAGGGTTGTGGGACGGTGTCGTGCACGGAAGATGGGGTTGACGGACACCGTTCGATTCGCGACGAGGCCGTGCATCGAACGGTGACAAAGAGAGGGCGGCGCGAGGCCAGGGGAAGGATCGCGGGGGCGAAGAAGGGGGCGGAGACAGCGCACAGAACGGCGGATGGCGAGTCGTCCCGAGGACGGAATGGCTTCGAACAAGGGGCGTGGTGTCCGTGCGTTTCCTGCGCATCGAATGATACCCATGGTATGATGTGTAAATACGTGTGTGAGCGTGAGTAGGGGTGAAAAGAAGGGGATGTGTACGTACAAAGAACGACAGAAGATGGGGTTGACGGGTACCGTTCGATTCGCCACGTAGTCGTGCATCGAACGGTGAAAAAAGGGCGCAGCGCGAGAGCAGAGGAAGGATGGCAGGGGTGAAGAAGGGGGCCGGAGGGCGCAAAGACAGCGCAAAAGCGATGATACGCACCTAGAGAACGACTACATGCACCAAACAGCCACTTGATGGGCATCAATAGAACCGGCTCGACGAGGCGCATCGACTGGTAGCAATTTTGCGGCAAGCTAGGGGAGGCAGAAGCAGTGGGCAGACGAAAACGCGAGCGGAGGATGCGCTTGAACGGGCGCCAACGCGGAGGAAGGGGTCCCGAGGAGAGAAACACAGCTGGGCGGCGAGAATGTGCACAAAGAGGGCACATGAGTGGTATCGCCAGAAACGCCTCGACGAGGCGAATGCAGCTGCGCAGCACTGGGAACAAACGGGCGTTGCTGGCGGCGGCGGGGAGCGAAAGGAAGCGGGAGAGGACGAGGAGAGAGACAAGCGTCCAAAGCGCCAAGTGCGTCCGCCATTGGAACTCGCCCTGACAGTTGACCGACGTCATGCATCCCCCCAACCAGCAGTGTATCGAGGAGCTCATTTTGCGGGGGGCAGGCCTCGGAGGATGGATGAAGTGCGTATATCCTCTACGTAGGCATGCTCGGTCGCTGATCTCCCTACAGCATGGAGAACTTCATCTCCGGTACGGTGCTTGCGATGGTGTTCACCAGCTCGCAGGGCTGACTGACCGACCGCAGGATACCCCGGCTGCGAGCATCAGATCCGCGCTGCTCTGGCGGAAGTCGTAGGCAAGGAAAAGTCCGAGTTCTTCTTCGACAAGGCACGTCAACCTATTGTAGACGTTGACATGTACTCACTGGACGAACAGTTTCTCATTTTCCGAAGCAGACACCAAGTTTTTTGCAAGCCTCGGCCTCAACTGCATTCGGATTCCGTTCAATTACAAGCATTTCGAAGGTGTGTCCGAGTCAATCATTCACTATAACGAACCCATCCTTTCTGCTCCGCCGAGCCACCTGCTCAACCTTCCTACGTTACCCGGCGGTCAAATAGGTCTTTGACGTCACGCTGTGGCATACCTGGAGATGCTTGCATCTGTTTTAGCTGTTCGTTCAACGTTGGAAACGCACCTGCGTTTTCTTCGAGAGTTCTTTCTGTTTGTGTGGACTATATGCATTGCCCCTGTTGTCATCGTTCTCTAAGAATGGGCCGCGTGAGTACGGACGGGCGAGGGCCAGCGGAGGATCGCACACCGCCGCAGAAGGTTGGCACTCCACACCAACAGCCTCAAGGCCGTCCCGGACTCCCTCAACCTTGTATGCGTATTCTTCCTTCTCCCCGTAATCCTCTTCCGTAGCTGCACACACCTGGCACTCTGACGACGACACCTACCCTTCCGAGCCCAGGCCATCCACCACGTACCGCGCCATCTCTGCATACCCATACGTCCTCTCTCCCGCCGTCGCCCAGAACTGCGATCACCCGCTGACGTCGCTCTCCCTCGATCCGCACACAATCCACCACGAGCTCATACGGCAAAGGCTTCGGCTGACGCGTGTTCGTGATCGAGTTCGCGAACGAGGGCATCTTGTGCGTACATCCGAGGCTGAGCGCTGGCTGGGTGCTGACATCCGTCATCTTGACCGTGCAGGATCTCGTTCTTCAACCGCTCGTCAATGCCGAGCATCCTGCAGAGCAAAGTGTTCAGCATCGACATCTCCGACCTCGGCACACATCACACCCATTCCTCTCGCCTTCCACACCAGTTGCTTTCGACCCAGCAGACATCAGCGCAGATGAGCAGGGGGGTCGCCGCCTTCCTCTACACCACTGACTAGTTCCCTACCTGTCCACCAGCGGCAGCAGACCTCAGCGGAGATTGGCACTGTCCATTCTCTGTCTGCCCTTAGAAGGCCACGAGTGCCTCGGACTCTTTCTCCAGCTGATCTCCGTACATCCGCCCTGGCGCAATCTCCATCGCCAAATGACGACGACCTCAAGTTCCTCGACATCTAGCTTGACCCAACATCACCTCGAGGTTGACGAGCTGCGTGCGGTTTGCCGGTGTGTCCTCGCCACAGAGCGGACCACCCCGAGCGCAGAAGCTGGCGGAGCGCGTCGCCACGGCCGCCAAAGCGCTGCTGCCCACCTCCTAGACCACATCCACGTCGACATGGATCTCCCCGACGTGGAAGACATGTTCGACGACGACAGGAAGGAGCTGTGCAAGCACTACCTGCACCTCATGATGGACATGCATGTGGAGGTGCGGCGCGCACGCAAGGCGAGAAGCAGTGGAGCAAAGAGGTGCACTACTTTGGAGATGAAGAGTGGTGTTGCCCACGGGGAGGGCGTGACATGCTCGATCGCGCAGCTTCTTGTGGACATGGCCCTGCACCGCCGTGATACGTTCCCGCAGCTGGTGAGTCGGTAAACGGGTGTTGTGCGCGGCCTGTATGTGGGCACCTCACTTGATTTCTGTGTGTCGTCTGTAGAGTATAACAATGAATATATTCTATTGCTACACTGACATCCACCGCAATTGAGACATTTCTGGTGAAAGATCGAGTACCCATAAGTTGACTGATATTTATGAAATGTGATGATCCTTGCAGTACTGGTGGAGGGTGCAAGGAAGCAACAATGTGTCCGTGGGCTGCATAAGAGCATGTGCAACCAACCCATGTCAACAATGAACAAAATATAGATTGTGAAAAAGTAGTACAGCATCTTGCACAGTGCAAATAAGAGGTGGGCTACATTTCCAATGCTCTGCAGAGCAGACGAAAGACTGTATAACACTCTCAAGCTCCTCTTGACTGGCGCCCAAATTCTCTCTGATGAAAAGTGTTTTTCCTGATGTACCTTCATGAAGAGCTCCCTGACGTCCTTGAAGCTCAGCCCTAGCCTCTCCACTACCTATCCGAGCGAGCATTAGACATAAGTCGATGAGAGAATATATGGCTCACCCCGGGTATGGACAGAAACCTATTCAGTGACTTTTGCCCGATGTCCTCCTTAACAATCCATGATGCGACGTTCCAGTCCAGCTCAGAGGCGAACGGTAGCCATTTTGAATTCGGATCCTTCCCTGCTGCATCCTCCCTCTCTTCACCGTCGACGTCCATGCGTTCCTCAGCCTCGTCTGCAGTGTCGTCGAAGTATGCCTTCCACTTCTCGACAATGGAGGGGGCCATGGCAATGACCGCGCCCACGGTCTCGTCTTCCTCGTAAGTTCTGGGATCGTCGTCGTCGTCGAGGATGGGTGGGGGTATGACCATGTTTCGAGGACCGGAGGAAGAGGAGGCCCCACTGGCACTGCTAGACCCATCAGGCGGCTGGTCAGGGAGAACGAAACGAAACAGGTCCCTGTTCTGAATAACATCACTGAAGTCTTGGTCATCAACCTCCATTGCACTCGACCTGTTGTCGTCGCCGGCGAAGAGCTACAGGTCCCTGTTCTGAATAACATCACTGAAGTCTTGGTCATCAACCTCCATTGCACTCGACCTGTTGTCGTCGCCGGCGAAGAGCTCCTCCATCTCCACAGGCTCTGGGATTTCTTCGTCAAGGCGGATGGGGTTCTTTCCCTTGCGGTACCACTTGCAGCTTCGCGCCAAGGAGAGATGGGACATGAGTCCCTGCGAGGTTTGGAACCACTTATCGCAGACAGGACACGTCCGGTCGTCATCATCCCCTGGACGGATATGGGGCGGTCTAGTAGCCCTCGATCTGGTCCGGTGCAGCATATGGTCTAATCCAGAAATGAAATCAGTATTGAGGCAGTCAAAAAGTACAACACTCAAGAGGACGCACTAGGTGTCAGTCCGAGAAGGTTCCCAGAGGGAGGCAGAATGTTAAGAGAGGGAGGTAAGCTCGTTCGGCTCTCTCACGAGCGTCACTGATTAAATTGGAATGAGCGCCGACGACTTTACGTCCATGTCGCTTTTCCCCGGCCAGCATGCCCAGCTACTCTCTTCGTCTCTCTGTTAATGCTAAACTGATAGGTTTTTTGGATCTGAGCTCGCCTTTCTAGTGTATTTTGCAAGCCAGAGGGTACGCTAGCAAATCGTCCTTCAGTTCATGCACGGCTCATCAGAGAGAATGAGACCTTATGCCCACGTTTGATTGGATAGTAGAGCGTACTTGAAGTACTCGGATGTCATCGAGGTAGATGCCTTTAGTCCGAGCTTGGAACCAGACAACTTTGCTGTAATAAAGTCCAGAAGTCAGCAACACAGCATGCAATGGTAAATTTTGTTCGCCAAATTCAAAAAAATCTAACTTACATGGTTTCCATGGTCGGACAGCGTATGGGGGCCCTAGCCATCGTATGTACAAGATGCGAGTCCCAGAATGGAAGGTGGGACACCTATGTCCAACATTCCATTTTGGGACGCCCCTCATGAAATTGGGCCCTGTTGGCGGGTGTTCCCGTGGGTAGGACTAGCAGTATGGTAACGTATTGAATGTGATACTCTGTGGCTGACTGGTGTTTGGTTTCAAGCCCACCCACATTTGGTTCAGTACATGCGTGGTCATTAAAGGACTTCTCCTCGCACTGCCCATCAGTAGCGCCCGTTGGATGGCCTAGTTTGTCCATCGCTGAGCGGTGCCATGTCAGTGAAATCACCTAGTAGTGACATCCGTAATCATGAGTTAGGGTAAGTCTTGTTCACGTCATTGGTGGCGCTCACCTGCTGCTACAGTATTCCAGTGTTCTTCAAGTTGGAGTTCAATCCAAGAAGCGGGAAGGAAACGCGCCGGGATCCGGTGCAGTGCTACTGCCACCGTGACCCTGTGTTTCTCATGAGTGCCGCTCGCATCTTGGACTGAACGCTGAACTCCCTGTGCAGTACCCGACCATATCTCGCCACCAAGACCATGTCCACTATCTCCTTCGCTCATCAACGTTCCCTTCGTTGCAACGATTCGGACACTGACATGGACTCTGGATCGGCCTCAGATACAGATCCTGGATGTTGTGTTGTGCCCAGTCCGCCCTCCTCTGACATCGATCCGACTGCTCCCCCTCGCACTCCTACTCCGGAGGACTCCCCCGCTGTCATTTCTACAGGGAACTGGAGCCCACCCACTGTCACGACGCTGAGCGAGAAGGACGGGTGGCGCCTCATACAGGACGGTAGCGAGCGCACGCTGGCCGCCGAGGCCATCCCTGCCCGTTTCTGGAAGCTTCTGAGAGCGAGAAACCTCTACTTGCAGTATCTGCCCGACCTCTTCGACGACATCTGGGCAATGAGGCAAGAATGGCTACGGAGCCAACCCGGCGCATTCGTCCAAAAGGTGCGTACTACTGTTTGCAAGGACCACATGTTCGTATGCTTACACATTGCTCAGGAGCTCCTGAATGTCAATGTTCAACTGTACAATCTCCTTTGCGCATCTCTACAGATGAGGATTCCCGACGCCGACAGGCCAAACCGCCCTCTGGCGGCTTGGATGGAGTTCCTGTCCCGTCTAACGTACGTGAATTATGCCAGTCTTAGATCATTGGCGTGCTCTGACCGGGCCCAAAGCGTGGATTTCTGGCAGCGGGAGAGCAAAGTTGTGGTCACAGCACCTCGCGATAATCGTCGAGTGGCGGCTGGCATCGCGTTTGTATTCAAGACCATCTTCACCAAGCATAGCCCCTCTCTATTGCACACGCCTTTCATCCCAGAGGTTCTTGAAATCATAAGCGATTCGATTCATCTGCGACTTCGGGAAAAAGCCGTGGCAATGGACGAGAGGCCTTCGAAGGGCCGTAGCAGGGTACTCTTCATATGTGAGGAAGCGCAGAACGAGGCGGAATTTGTGTACAGGGCGAAAACAGTGAGTGGTAACATCGGAGATGTGATGCCGGTGTTCTCATAGACTGTGACAGCTGTCTGTCGCTATCAATGCCATGCCGGCGCTGTGCGGCGTCTTGCTTGCCCTAGTCGCTCCGGCTACAGCCAGGAGCTCTGCAGACGACCACTTCTTGAGGGATGACCTTTCTTACAATGGCGACCTGCCGTCGTTCCAGGTCGCATTCGTGTTCTACGAGGCGGGGCGCTTCAAGGAATTCCAGGAACGGGCCCTATCAGCGAGGACGGTAGAAGACTGGGAGAAGGACAATGAGAACTTCGTTGTATGTGCTCATCTCCCCTGCAGACCCCGAGGTGATTGATGAAGGTTCATAGAGCGTGGTTGGGTGGAAGGATGGATCCATTCAGCTCAGAACTGCCACAGGAGGCAACAAGCAAGGGGTTGCCGACTGTATGTTGTCCTGTCTCGACGCCGCGGCTGAACAGGTGAAGGCTATAATGCCTGCTTGGGCCGCGCCCAAGACTTCCTGGATGCAGAGGTTCGACACGACTGTCCTGATCCAGGATGGGCTTGAACGAATACTCGAGCTTCTGGATGTCGCTGTGTCTCAGCTTGCTGGAGACCTCGAAGACCTCAAGGGTGGCGCTGATTGTGCCAATCCCTTCCGCTGAAGGGGGATATGAAGAGCCGTATGTACCTGATACTCGCACATTCTACTGCAGGCGTGTCGCCATGGACTGTTCATACATTCAGGATCTCGTTGTGTTGCTGCGTCGTGTTCGTCTCTCCGCAGTTTCATTCGAACGACATGTATAGTAGTGTATTGTGAACAATTCGTGTTGTATGGCATTCAGAGCTCAAGGGCTAAATATAGGTTGTCGTGCTACAGGCTGTAAAGGTTTGTCAGGAATAATCCCAAGACATGGGGACCTACGTCTGAGTCTGCAAGGTATGGTATGGAGCTGCCGGTTGGCTGCCTGCGGCCCCGGCTGGAATCTCAAGTCTTCTAGGTAAGTGCGCGCTGCTTATCACGGTCTGCGCCTGCCTTGCTCAGACGGCTTCTTTCACATGAGAAGCTTTCTGTGGGAAGAGAGCATGTCAGAAGCTCTTCGCAGATTCATAGAGATACGACGACGCGTTGAAGCTCATACCATACCACGACTACGATCGCACTCTTGATCTCCCTCCATACTGGTCTGGCCATGTCCCGCAACCGCGTTCCCAGTCGGCTCCATGAAGAGGAGGTATCGATGTGGAGCGATGAGCTTCGGAGAGTCGCAAACACCATCATCGCCCGGGATCCCTCCAGGCAGTTCAGGGTGTCGCACCAGCCCCAAAGCCAGTTAGATGATGAGAAAAGATCGATCCCGGACTCGATCATGTCCATGTGGGTGCGAAGTGTTGAGTTTCAGTTGATATGGCTGGAGGTATGCGTCTCCCAAACATGTCCGAACGTCTTTGACAAAGTGAGCACGTCTGTACATCACACATATGCCCTAATCAATTTTTGTAGCTTGCAGGGCTGCTGCGCCAGGGACTGTATCCCATCTTGGGCGTCATCGTTGTCATTTGCTCTGAGAAGAAACCATTCCCTTCCGGTCCTATCCCTAGCACTCTGCAGGATAGCTGGAAAGCGGGTCGCTCTGGATCTCATCTGCGTACGCATCAAGATCACACCACGGACGCGGTGCCGGACAGTAACGACCTCCCGGAGTGGATATTACGGGGAGAGGAAGGCCCTCCGTATAGCACTGCAGTACGCATGGAGTGGGGCTTATTCACCTGCCCACCTCTTGCGCTTGACGGTGTCGTCGTTCATGGCTCCATCAAGGTCACAGCCATGATCATACGCCCTCCCTTGTTCGCCTTGTTGCGGTCTCTGGGCCAGGGTCAGGGTAAGAAGAAGTGGGCGATGGAGCAGCTTCCAACTGTGGTGCGTGTTCAATCCCCATCTCGTGCCTTTCTTCCCTGATTAGAATTGGCCAGGAGTTTTCACTGTCGCCATATGTAGCCCCGTCTCCCCTCAACGCGGGCCCGTTCTGGGAGGAGCTCCTGCAGGCGTTCTTTTGCCTGCAGGAGATGGTCATGCCTTTGTCCCACCCTCCCCCTGCTGGCACGTTGCCCATCATCCGTCGCTTGGGAGCTCGAGCAGGAACCGATGGCTGCGCATGGGTAAGAGACCAGATTCCTACATTCTTCGACCCAGGCTTTGTGCCGTCGAGGGGCCGCCGCTACTATGCGTTCAAGGCAGAGGCGCAACAAGACGTCATGTCTCTCAGCGCCGTCCAGCAGTTCTATGGGGGCATCCTGAAAGGTACTGCCACGGCTGCTGCAGAATGGGGCCATAGACGGGTCGACAAAGCCCTGCATGCCCACTGGGCTCGAGTGCAGGGAGGCGGCGTTGTAGATCCTGTGGAGACGGATCCTGAAGAGTCCGCGGAGGGCAGCTCCATAGACAGTGACGGTAGTGGAGGAAGTGGGGAAGATGAGGAGTACTTGGAATGGGACTGATGTCACGATAGTGAGCGGGGTCTTCTTGTCGGCAGCGTACCGGACAATAGTAGCTGGGGTCAACTTGAACTAGGAGATTGGCTGATACGATGTACATATCTCTGGACTTTGTTCTTGTATACTGGCATTCCTGCATGGTGTTGTATGGATACATAAAATGTAGTTCTACGAAACCGGGATACATTACATGTGAGCAGAGAGTACAACAGTGGCAGAAAATAGTTGGAAATAAAGTGTTCTACATGGAGCCTTGGGGTTACAAACACCCCGGCTGATGTACAGACGCTCTGTAGACTCATAGCAAGTACAGATGCAAACGATTAGTGTTTACAGAGTAGCTCAAAGTCTCTTAAAGTCTCTTCTNAGTGTTCTACACGGAGCCTTGGGGTTACAAACACCCCGGCTGATGTACAGACGCTCTGTAGATCCATAGCAAGTACAGATGCAAACAATTAGTGTTTACAGAGTAGCTCAAAGTCTCTTAAAGTCTCTTCTGCTTCTCTTCCCTAGCGCCCAAATGCTTTCGCGCCAAAAGTGTTTTTCCTGATGTCTGGGGTCAGGAGGAGGGCGGTAGCGGATCGACTGCAGGTCCAAGTCAATAGACGGCTGCTGGGGTTTGGATTTGGGGTTGTTCAGGCAGGGGATCAACATTCCTTGTGCTTGAATTGTTTTCTGACTCTGAACCCCCCCCAGGTGCGAGCATAATGCCGCTTGTTCTTGTACCTTGGTCTCCTTCGCTGCCGGCTGTTCGTGCTCTACTACTGTACGTG
>MPVS01000463.1:0-15790 GCA_001931775.1 Fomitopsis pinicola
TCCCCAGCCTCCTATCACCCAGACCACAGGTCACCCATGCTCAGATCCTCGCCTTGTTCGATCAGGCGCTCGCTGTCGAGGACTGGCCCAAGGACGACGCTGCCCTCAAGTGGGTGCCCCCCGCTAACATATATATGACTGAGGAGGCGGAGGCTTCCTCGGGGATGCTGACGACGAAGGGCACACGAGACAATTCAACGGTGACCCACAGCTTGGTTCCGCGCCTTGAAGAGCCTGGCTTCATGGGTGATCTTGAGGATGAACTGGCTGATGCCGCCGGCGCAGCCATCGCTCAGGGGCCCGCTTCGGATGAACTGGGCAGTCAGCAGATGGACAATGAGACTCAAGCATTCGGGCGAGGCAACTCAGCCCAGGTCCCTCTCCCCGCGCAGACAGTGGTAGGAGCGAGCCATACTTCTCACCTCCCCGCTACCCAGCATACACTCGGTGCTGCGGAAGTATCGCCCCAACCACTTGCTTCCGACCACCAACCCCTGGCCCTCGACATCGAAGCAGAGGCTCCCGACTTGGTGGCTGACGAACGGCCGAACAGCCGCACGCGCGCGCAGAGCACTCGTCGTGCCGAAGGACCAGGGCGGACAGGCAACGTGACGAGGAAGACGGCCGCGAGTCGTAAAGCAACGGAGATGGGGCCTGCGCATGCACGCAAGGCCGAGGGCGACAAGGAGGAGCCAGCCCGACGGTACAACCTCCGGTCATCCAACCACCGCGACCCCGTTGTGCCCACAACGCTTGAAGCCGCAGGTCCCGTGCTGCCCGACAATCAGCGGGTGACGCGGTCGAGGTCGAGAGCGGCGGCGCAGGCCACGATGATGGCGGGGCCCGCGAGCAGAGCAGTGGGCAAGCGCGGTCGCGCGGGAGAAGGACTTGATGGCCTCGAGGAGAATGTGGAGTCGCGGATGTCGAAGCGGCAGAGGACATTGAACCAGCCGCGTTTGCGCAAACCGTCGAAGAAGTCTGGGAGCAAGCCGTAGAGTTCATTGTGGATAAGTTGACATACCCTCACAGATGTACTATTTCATCGTGGCGGTCCTACTAGATATCCTTGTGTGAACTCACATATCGCATTGATTTCCCGAGTCGAAGGACGCCCGTCCAAGTCATCGCTAGTAGTGTCTTACTCTGTCGTCTTTGCCTCCCTTGATAAGTGAGCCGATCCTGAAGGAGCGCGGAGATGTCGAGTGTAGATGCGAGCAGGAATGGGGAAGCATGCATTGTCATAGTAGGTATATGACAAACAGGACCAGTACGGTGTTTGTCCGCCACCAGTGGGTCGGCTCTGGAAGTCAAAAATACAAGAGGTCCCCCGAGAGCTCAGACCTCGCGCCCGCCGACACCACCCAGCGTGCATGCCGCGCCAAGATGCTCGACCCTATGCGGTGCAATGCCGGTGGAGCTGGTATAGTATCTGACAAGTTTGGGCATGTACCTGCCAGTTATGAGTTTCCGCGCAAAAATCATGGACGTGAGAGCGTAGATCGAACGACGCGTTTTTGAAAACCTGGGTGATTGCACTGGCAGGGACGTAGGCCGCACTACCACCTCAGGTTGTGCGTCTAGTACTCCGTGCTTGAAGAGGGTCCGAGTCGGGTCGGGAGCGTCGAGGCGAGGCAGCGCCGTGGCCTTCAATCTCGATACTAGTAAACAGGAAGGGCTGGCTATCGCGGTGCCAGTCGTGGTAGAACTCCTGTGGTATATATCGCTGTCGGCACCTGTGCAAAAGCAGTATCGTTGCCAGCATCGAGCCTTGTATCGCGCGTCCGATACGGGGTGCGTACCTCAGAAGCTCAAGCATATGCGCGGTCAGCCGTCCGCTGAAGCAGAAGATCAACAAGTGATCCGCTAGGGTATCTCACCGCACCTCGATAGTCGATACATACGGACTGACTGAGAGAACAGATTAACCAGAGCGGGTCCGGCCTTGATAGAAGCAACAGCTTAGTACAACGTATGAGCTGGCACTCAGCCGAGTAGGAGCGAGCATCTTATAGAAGCAAGCCAATCAGGACGTAGTTGAGGCAGCATTGACGGTACGTACCAGCGAGCGGTGACTTTGGATTGCACGATGTGCGGGTTCCAAAGTAGAACTCACCATACTGAAATGCTCCTCATGGATGCTGTTTTGTGCTGCCAAGATCCGCCCAGCCAAATCAGGGCAGATTTGAGCGAGCTCGGACGAGTCGTGACACGTCGCAAATGCAACGATAGCACCGTGCACGACATTCATGCTCAAACGCTCAAGGATCAGCTTGAGATGTCATATTTTCCGAACTCTTCTTGATGTTTGCGATGTGTGATACGAGTGCATCATTGAGAAGGGGTTGTGGGTTCGGGAAGGGTTCACGGTGCGGAGGAGCATGAAGGAGCTACTTGCCGCAAAAGGTGTTCATCCCGTGACCGTGACCATGTCGAAATGTGGCGTGGGTGGCGTTGAGCAGAAATGAGCGGCCCATCCGAGTCGTGCCGAAACTGTCTTTCTCCGTGGCGGGTGAAGGCCTCTCGCCTTGTCTCAACTCCTGAGGCTTTCGATTGCGCTCTTCTGCTCACCCTCAAACACGCCCCCGAACGGGTTTCCTCCCACCGCTGCCCACCGTCGTCTCGTCCTCTGCACCCGCTCGCCATGATGGCTATCCTCGCCGACTCTCCCTCTCCCGCGTACACTACTGGCACTCGTACGCCCCTTGCTCTTCGATCCCCATAAAAATTTTCACGGTGTCGTACCGAGGAAGCTGTTCGGACGCTCGACCGCTGAGTGTCCCTTCTACGTTGGCCCCGGCCGCCATGTCCTGCTGCTTGGTGTCTGCTTCTATCTGTTTACGATACACATCAACAATCTTGTGCCCCCTTCTCTTCTCGTGATAGGAGCGAAAGAAGGCGGAAGGGTGGAGTATGCGCTGGAATAGACCATGCAGGTGACGTGTTGGTTCTGGCGCATTCATAAGCTTTTGGACCCTCGGTGAGTATCCGCGCTCTTAGATTATCCCTTCTCTATAAGTTCCCGACGGCTGGACGTATGCTATACTTCTTCATATCCTTCTCCCTTACGTGACGTACTGTCTTCGCCTCCGTACATCCCCACACCGAAGATACTCGCCACTGAGATCTTGAATGCTCTTTCGTCCCAATACGTGATGTTTGTGGCTGTTCCACCCACGTCTACGGGTCTTCCTTCGTTGCGCTCATGGTTTTTGAACCCAACTGACCATGCACGTACGTACAGGGCATGAAGAATGAGCCCTGTCATCCCGCTACGCATCCTGCTGATCGATGCGCACCCTCGTTACTCCTTAGCCTCGCATGCTCTGCGAGACTCCGCAATCGCCCTCTTCTGCCTGCTCCCACTGTGCTGCACATCTCGATGGAAGGCCCTTCTTGCGATTCTTCACCGTCCACTACACCGCTTCTGGCATCGTCTACGCGTGCGATGTCCCACCATCGCTACCCCTCCTTGGCAATTCTTCCCTGAGCTACCCTTGCATGCAGGTACTTTGGTCATCAAGCAAGTAATAGAGTGCCAGACGACCCTCGGAGCTCCCGTCGACCACGGTGTCGGGCGGAAGAGGGCGAGCACATTCCTTGTCCTCGTGGACTTCTGTGGTGGAATCGAAGACCTCTGCCGGTGATAACCAGCCTACGTCGAGCAATTCGCGCGCACCGCCTTCCAGACCACCCATGAAGGCTCGCATTCAGTTCATTTCTCCGGTATGCTCCTCGCCTGCGACATCATCGTCAAGAACCTGCCCCTCTTCTTGGAGGGGACAACAATTTTCCGCCACGAACACATCGACTTCTTTCACACGATGTTCGTTCGCTTTGGCGCAATCTTCTACCGATACCGTTCTCCCATAGACACCATCTCCTGCCACCCAGACATTATGGAGAATTATGCACTCCTGAATACTTCGCAAGGGGACCCACTCGTAGGAGCGTGGGCCTGTTTCGCCGACTTCGTCGAAGTGTAGTACTGCTGCGCGCCGGATTGTTCTGAGACGTGCGCGATGCTGCAGCAGCCGTTCCGTCGGTGCGGCGGATGCGGAGTCCCAAGATACTGCTCGCGCGAGTGCCAAAGACGCGCCTGGAAGCACGCGGCGTCACCTCACAGACAGTTTTGCGCCTCGCTGCGTGTGCTCATGGAGAAGACGGGCATGACCCGGCGGGGCCGCGCCATGACTCAAGACGACTGCATGACGTTCCTCGACATTTGCAAAGCGGATGAGGCATTCANTCGCCTGCGACATCATCGTCAAGAACCTGCCCCTCTTCTTGGAGGGGACAACAATTTTCCGCCACGAACACATCGACTTCTTTCACACGATGTTCGTTCGCTTTGGCGCAATCTTCTACCGATACCGTTCTCCCATAGACACCATCTCCTGCCACCCAGACATTATGGAGAATTATGCACTCCTGAATACTTCGCAAGGGGACCCACTCGTAGGAGCGTGGGCCTGTTTCGCCGACTTCGTCGAAGTGTAGTACTGCTGCGCGCCGGATTGTTCTGAGACGTGCGCGATGCTGCAGCAGCCGTTCCGTCGGTGCGGCGGATGCGGAGTCCCAAGATACTGCTCGCGCGAGTGCCAAAGACGCGCCTGGAAGCACGCGGCGTCACCTCACAGACAGTTTTGCGCCTCGCTGCGTGTGCTCATGGAGAAGACGGGCATGACCCGGCGGGGCCGCGCCATGACTCAAGACGACTGCATGACGTTCCTCGACATTTGCAAAGCGGATGAGGCGTTCACCCACATGGCTCAGGATTGTAGTCCTCATATGGTACAGATGCTGAAGAAACCAGGAGGAGATTCGAGAACGTCCAAGGACTGAGCCAATGTATATCATCGAGACGTATCCGCTGCCACTGAAATATAAATTCAGACATCTGACTCAAACTGGTCTAGGTGGCAATTCAACACCTCTTAAGCCGTCTTCTCGACAACAGATCTCGACGCTAATCTAACGATGATACATGAACTACGGCGCAGCCGAACGATCTATACAAGTCTATATATGCTATGGCTTGTTTCCCGACCGTTTTGACGTCTTCGACCCACGAGACTGACTCAGCGTTCTCTACCGCTTCGAGGTTTGGGAACCCATACCCTCTTCGAGTCCGTCGAGGTCTTCATCAATGCGACTGCGCTTACCCACGCTACTACCCGCCGTCCCTACAGTCCGAGCTTTGCATCGATCAGCGGGTTGTACGTCGTCAGACGTGGCGCCACGAAGGCTGGATGACCGAAGGTTATAGCGATGGCTCTCCGCTCCGGCACCCTCAGCCTTATCAGCGGGCCACATCTCCGCCGCCTTGCGGTAGATGCCTGCCTTCCTGGACGTGGACCGTGTCTGCCTCTGTGGCAACTCCACTTGACGGCTGCTCTGTGCGCGGGTTCCGATCGCCGTCTAGGTGTTCGTGCGTTGCCTCTGACGCGTGAGTCGGAACGCCAAGCGTGGGTAATGGAAACTTGTGAATAATACACGGGGGGTCGTTGATGCACTGTGTGGATTCAGCGACGGGCAGGGGGGGTTCGGCGATGGGCAGTGGGGATCCGGAAACGGGCAGCGGGGAAATAGCGATGGGCAGCCGCAGGGTGCTGGGCTGCGCAAAAGGTACATCTCCGGGTCGAGCCGAACCGCTTCGCCAAGAGGCAGCCTCCCCGTCCATTGGATGTTCATCTAGCTCAGGCGGAGCAGGCCCTGCAGCGGCGTTGTTATGCGCGCTATCGTCCGAATCGTCTCAGGCTGCGAAGCCCTGCATGTAGCTAGACTTGTCCGCCGCCTCTTGCACTGCTTCAAGTTCTATGCTCGGCCATATTCCACCTCCGAGTCGACTGATCATGCCCATCCTAACATTAGCTACGAAAGTCCAAGGTAGCCTTGCGGGTCGCGCTCACAGGCTGATCGTGTGGCAATATCTGATCAGATCTAGATGCTGTCAAGTTCTCTTTGATGATGAGCTCGAGATCGTGATGTACAGATCTAGGATTCTAAGCGTATATAAGGTTGGTCCGTTTCGCTGATTGTCCCTCAGCTCAATTCTACTTCTTCGGGCTCCATCACATAGTAGCGGGTACTGGTTGGTGAGTGCAATCGCATCGTTTATTCCTTGTGCTGTTGTCTAACCATTGGTCACTAGCCTCGTTGCTTTTCATTGTCGAACGACACTTACGATCTTCATCAACTCTCAGTCCCCCGCCAACGCCAAGCCTTATCACCATGCGTTTCTCCACCGTCGCTACTATCGTTGTCGCCGTCGCTGCTGTGTGCCCGGCACTTTCCTACCCGTATGTGTTTGCGATCAATCTCCTCGCCCAGTCGTAACCAGTCCTGCGAAACACAGCTTGATCACCCGAGGTGTGGAGGGCGAAGTTGCTACGCGCGACTTTGACTTCGAGGAGCTCTACGCACGGGTAGACGGCAAGAGCGGAGGCAACGAGAACAAAGGCAACTCGCGCGGGCGACCCGCGGGCGACCAGCCACGCCCGGGCCTCTACTTTGACGGGGCGGACATCGGTCAACAAGGCACGCAGGGCGCCTGGGGCCACTACCACGGTGCGGGGCAGCAAGACGTCGCGCACAACGGCGACAACAAGCGCGCCCACCAGGGAAGTGGTGCACTTGCTGCTCGCAACTTTGACTTCGAGGAGCTCTACGCACGCGCAGGCGGCAAGCAAGGCTCGTTCCAGAAGCATAGAAAGGCGTTCGACAAAGGTGAAGGAAATTCCCTTGTTGGCCGCCCTGGCCAACACTATTCCAGCCCTAGCCCCAAGCCCCAGGAAGGCTCGTTCCAGGACCGTAGAAAGGCGTTCGACCGCGGTGAAGCAGAACCACTTCATCGCCGCCCTAGCACCCCTGGCTTCCGCTACCGAGGTTAGCTTGGATATTTCAACGCTCTGATGCGTACCACATGCGGACGCCCCTTGACCGTGTGGCATCGTGCGATCAGAGTAATATGAACGTGCATGAGCTCTCGTACAGTACTTTAAATGCATGATACTTACCTATAGACGTCGCGCTATGGGACAGTTAGTGCATCCAGTGGATGATAACTATCCGCCTGCATGAGCTGTAGTAGCATGTTGGTTGAGGATTCATGAGCGTACCATGAATATTCATATGCCCCCCAACCTCGAACTGCGTTGGTGTTTTTGTCAGCGTCAGGAAAGAATCCCAGTACTTACCATGATCCACGCCCGGCGATCAGATCTAGACTACGCCGCGCCTATCCGGCTGGGCAGTGTGAACGTCCTTGAGAGCGGCACGTCGGATGGACGGCCATGCGCGCGTGCTATTCTGTGCTTAGCCCTGGGATCCGGACCTTCGCTCGCGTGCGTTGGGAGCCCGGCGTACGTCCCTGAGTCGTTCGGGATCGCTGCTGCGGGGAGGCTCAGAGGCAGTACTCCGGGCCTATAGTCACAAGCGCATGGTACCAGCGCACATAGTTTTACGGAGCATGCCCTATGTCTCTTGATAGAATATATGCGTCAAAGGGGCGTGGCCGTGTTCTGTTTGGTCGAATAACGGGCGGAGACGGGCCAGCGTCACCCACCAGATCAAAGTTACCGAGAACAGACTGAACCCCCACGAGCCACAACGCAGCCGAGACTATTGCTTGCCTGATTTGGTAGTCCCCTTGTTCATGCGTTGTATTTCGTCTTCGATGTAACACGTAGTCGACGTCCAAGAGAGCAGATTCGCAAGAGATATGACGCGCTACCTTGTAAGGCGATGCATGATAAGTATTTGGAGCTTCATGAACGCTTGAAAGACAACTTCAAGACTTGTTCGGTGATTCTATTTGGGACTGTTTCGGACGGTGGCGCGGTAGTCGTCCGCCACCGCCACCGCAACATGATCCCGACGACCGGTTCAACGTCCAGGCTCCCGGTTCGACCTACTCGTTACCTTCTCTCTACCATTCAGTCACAATGGAGGCTCTACATGCAGTCAAACAGTTTTGGCTCATGGAGCTCTCTGCTGTTCTGAAGACCCACCCCGAGACGTCCGCCCGGCCAAAACTTCCCACTCCATTCCTTCCGCGCAAGAACCCCGAGTCCGGACGCTGGCCTCCCGCCAAGGACTCACAAGCCGACAAGCAGAACTAATCAGACACGCGAACGCGACCAACGCGCTTCGTCTTCTCCCTCCGGACCAGAAGGTCGGCATCAAGCAGCTTGCCACGGCGGTGAATGCGCACTGCGTAGAGCATCGCGAGTGCTGGCGCCTCTGTAAGCGAGGGGCTGTGGGCGGAAGTGGTCGAGTGGGAGGACGAGGTGAAAGAGAAGGAAATCTCAGGGGCGGAGAGTGGAAGCACGCTGTGTCAGCGGAGGATGATCAAGGGTCACAAGTGGGAGCACACTCGACAGGCTCGGGAGGAGGAGCGATGCAAGGTTCTAGAGCACATGGACTTGCGTATCATTGGCTTCATAGAGGTGCGTCTTCCCCGTTGGGGCTTCCAGGTCGTTGGTGTGCTAAGTACCCGGTAGTCGTATCGTCACAAGTTGCCCAATCCCGCCAGCGTACCGCGGGCGACCACTAAACCAAGTTGCCTCACTAATGGTGAGTGCGCCATGTTCACTTCTGCTGCGGTCCAGCCCGTTGCCTGTACGAAGGCTCGCCGTATTGCTGCGCCTCACGATCGCGTCTTCAGCGACGCGCTTCACGACATATTGGGATTGGCAAGCTCTATGTGCCACGGCTCAGTGCATGCCCCAGACTCGGTAAGGGTCGGGCCACATACCTATTTATTCATTGCCCCGCGTACAACACCCTAGGTCTCCATGCGTGTGTATGTAGTTCGTCCCTCGGGGCTTGGCTTCTGTAGACTAATGGCCACTCTGCAGACGTGACACTGGAGGTGACTGCCGACGTGACGAACACTGGTGACTTCCTCGCGTCCGAGGTTGCCTAGCTCGTGAGTCCTCAATCGATGCGTGGGATGTACCCCGCACTCACATTGCATGGGGGATCTCTTTAGTATGCTACATTCCGAGATAGCGAGGGCATCTGGCTGCGTGGTTTCGACAAGCTCAAGACGATCGCACCGGGTGAGAGGCGCACAGCGACGTTCCAGCTCCCCCGAGAGGACTTATCGCTGTGGAGCACGGAGAGACAGTCGTGGTACGTCCCCAAGGGGATCATCCAGCTCCGGGTCGGGGATACCTCGACAAGGTTGCAGTTGGTACGTTGTCTACCATATGAGGCCCAAGACCTTCGCTGACGGCAGCGCATTGGCTAGCAAACTCCGTGGCCATCCGTCTGATCAAGGTCTCGTGCTTGAATTTATTGCTGGTGTTGCCCGACGAAGTGCTCTGCTTAGCAGCACCTATGCCCGTTTTAGAGATAAGAACTATTCTACTGCGTAGTACTAGCACAATGACAAGCGTGTGGACCACTCAGGTATACAGACCCTACTAGATGCAACAGGCAAGGCCCGCGAGCCACAACAGTCATTGAACTGCGACAGAGACAATGAAAATATCAGTTGCTACAGTACACCGAGGACATGAAACCAGACCTATACTAACCACAACGGTATGCACACTTTAAGTTTTACTTCTTTCCCAACCTGGTCCTCTTCCGCCCTTGCGTCTGGCTCAGCGTTCTCTGCCGCTTCGACGACTGCCCTTCCTCCACATCCTCAGCCTCATCTCTTGTCGCACGACGACGCTTCCCCGCGTTGCTATACCTCGTTCCTACTTCCCGTTGTTGCAACGCTGCCTTCGTCTGCGAGCGCGTCATCCGTGGAGGCATTGACTCCGACGTCGCCACATTCGAGTTCAGACGGGTCGACGAACGGAGGTTGTAGCGACGGCCCGTACTATGTGCATCCATCCCATCGAGGTTGTCGGCTGGACATGTCTCACCCAATGGGCAAGCCTGAGAGGAACGCACCCGGCTCATTGCTAGCCCACGCTTCGTCCTCGACGGTAACTTGGCCCGCCGGCTCGCCCGACTTTGCCCAGGATTGCCATCCTGAGCGTCATCACGGTCGTCCGTGTGTGGGGGTTGACCAGATGAAGCACTACCATCCGCAATTGGATCGACGTTTAGAAGGACCAGGCCGGGGGGCGCGTCAGGAGCGTTCAAATGGTTCTCCTCAGCATCTGAAAGAACCTCGTTGTCGCTGAAGTCCATCATAGCCAGACTCGCGTCGTCGATCTCCGAATTATCCGCGGTTCCCTGCAGTAGAGGTCGGCCGTCGGCATCGAGAGGCGGGTGTGCGAGCTGTGCGCTCTGTCCATGAGCTTGCGGTTGTTCCCCATACGTCGTGTGGCTCAAATCTCCCCGTGACTTCACCGTATTGATGGCATTCCTCATCTCTACGATGTACAGCGCATTCCCGGGGACCTTCCAGGGCCGTGGTCCGTCGTTAGCCGTCGGCCAATCCATCTTTAACGCCCTGTTAAAAATCTCGAGCACCTGGAGGTGAGTCATGCCGGGGCGCGCTATGGGCGCAGAGCCGTCCGTGAAGTTGTGCTTGCATAGAGCGTGAAACTCTTTGAGGATGTACGTCAATCCAGCGTTCTCTTTCCCAGTGTTGTCGTTAACCGAGACGGGACGACCGACTGCCAGGAATGCTACCTTAAGGCTTTCGCACTGATTCATACGGTTTCCTGCGTCTCCAAAGATCAAGGAGACGGCGTCGTCCCCCTCGCGATGCTGATGGTTGGTGTGCCGAAGGACAATGTAGAGCAAAAGCCAGAAGAACGACTCTAGATCATGTCGAGCTTCATGCGTCATCTTCCCTTGCAGTACTTGCACCGCCATGAACAGCGGTGTTCCCTGCCAATGTGATCAGACGACGCACAAAAATCCAAGTGAGGCTACTGACCGTCTTTGCTTTGTCGTCGTTGAGTGCGTCCGTATCGCCCGGTCCAACTGGCTCGTGCCCATGTTCAACACAGTATTCCACCCACTTGGTGAGCTCGGCGACCCACTCCTGCTTCCCCAAGAAGCGTAACCAGCTGAAGCTGTGGTCGAAGTCATGGATGAAACCTTTAAATGGTGAGTCGGGGTCTCGACAGATCATCACGTTCCCTTCGCTGACATCGCTGTGGATCACACCCTTCTCATAGGCTAGTCTATGTCCTGGAGGCCGCGTTAGCTATACAGCATCGCCATGAGCAGATGAAACGCACCCTTGATGGCATCTCGGAATGCAGTCGCTAGCTCTTTTGTGTCCTGGAACTCCGACAAGGGTGTGCCAACCGACTTCAGCACCGTCCGCACATGGCTCCGCTCGTAAAGGTGCACCTGCTCGAGCATTTTCTCTCTCGGCAGCGTTGTGTCTCTGTTGTGTCCAGCAGAGACCGTGCGATGACCGGCGAGGATGTCCTGCGCCAGGCGCTCCTCCTCCTCTGCCGACAAAGCAGGCACCTCTTTACCAGTGTGCGACACGATCCGGCGACCCTTTCCCGCTTCCTGGAGCTTCGCTGCTTCTTCGAGTCGTTCTGCGTTCGTCTCGCCCCCGTAGTCTCGCCCCCACACGTACTTGGCGACCCCGTAGACCGTCTCCTTCGTCTCCGAGTCCTCGTCTCGCAGCATCTCGTAGAAGCCCGCCTCGTCCAGGCGTCCTAGCTGTCGCCACGTATCCTTGATGATGTATCGCTCCTCGCGCGTGCACTTCCCCTTCGCGTCCAGTTTGAACGCTTCCCAGACCACCGCCGACCGCGAGAAGAGCCGAGGGTTCACGGAGATGAGCTTGTAGGCGAGGTATATTGTCTCCTTCCCGTCATCGTCTGTCATCACGAACTTTCGCACCGCCTTCCTCGTCTCTGGCGTGTGCTTCCACTCAGGATCGCACGTCCTTGCTAGAGTTTCAACGAGCTTGCGATCCTCCGCCGTACCGAGCGATACTGTCGGGTCCTGGCCGACAATCGTGCAGCCTTTGACCGCGGGGTGGAAAAGCCGCCAGAGGAACTTGTGCAGAATCTCAGGCCTTTTTATATACTCAAACACCGGCGAGCAGACGGCTCCCGCGTAGTCAAAGCGGAAGATTCGAGCATTGCCACCGTAGATGCCAACGACGAAGCAGTACAGCCGGCCCTGCGCGAGCATGATATTTCGCGCGCTCTCCGCGAGCTGACTGAGCTTCCTCCAGTTCGTCGGTGTCTCCGCCAGCATGGGGTCGTCTTCCCCCCGCGACTTCAGGTCGAACACGAGCGCGACGTGCCGCCAGCGGGGCAACGGGGCAACAAGACGCAGTGCAGGGATTGTGGCGATCACGTCCACCACTGTTGCGGGCTCTTCCTTTCCGTGGAGCTCGAAGGGGAACTTCATCTCTGCGTGATTGTAGTTGTGGAAGTTCGGTCGGATCTCTTCGGGGAATTTCTTCACCAGCCGGGTCAGCGCCCTCACCTGGGCTCAGTGTCAGTAGTTTCATCCGATTAGCGTGCTAACCATCCCTGCACTCACCAGGGAGGAATACATGAGCTTCTCTGCGCCGCCCTCGCCGATCATGTTTCTCCACGGCCTGCCTATGGGTGGGCACGCGGGCAGAGGTATGCTTTCGTCAGACGGCACGAAGACATTGAGGTAGTCGTCGATGTTCGTCGTCAAGGGGACCTGCTTGATCTTCTGCCAAATGTCTCTGGACCAGAGTGCTAGGTTGACCAGGTTTTCTAGCCGTGCCGCTGCACTATCCGGGATGTCGTGGCTCTGCTGCATCTGATATGGGGGTCGCGAGGATTGGTAGAGAAGTCAACTTTGACGAGTCGATGATGGTGTGAGAAGGAGTATGAGTCATTCACTTTTGCGCGTGCACGAGGCATGTTTGAATCGGAGTTTGCGTTCATCGCTTGGCTATTATCGATGGAACAAACTGAAATTCTAGTGTCACAGCCTTGGCTAGCTGGCTAGAGCCACACCTACGGTCACAAGCGCGTGGTACCCGTGCAGGAAAGCGCATGAGGACACTGACTATGTGTCTTTTCGGACGACATACACTACAGTGACGTGTGGCCGTGTTCTGCCTCGTCGAATTAAGAGGCGGACGCATCAAAGTTTCCGAGAACGTACGGAGTCCCCACGAGTCCCAACGCAGCCGAGACTGTTGCTCGCCCGATTTGGCAGTCCTCTTGTTCATGCGTTATCTTTCGACTATACTAGCTATCCATATAATACGCGGTCGACATCCAAGAAAATGGAATCGCAATTTATCTGACGCGGTAACTTTGACGGCGCTACAAAGAGACTCATAGACTGACAAACGAGCGACGACTGGTAAGTAAGGCTTTCGGTAACTGTTTGGTACTGTTGGGGACAGTGGCGCGCAGCGGTCCGCCACCGCCACCTGAACCTGGTGACGAGCGATTCAATTTCAACGTCCAAGTCCGACCTGTTCGTTATCTTCTCTCTGCCATCTAGGCACAATGGAGGCTCTTCAGGTGCTCAAGTAGTGTCGGCTTAGAGCTCTTCGCTGTTCTGAAGATCTACATTGAGTCGTCCGCCCTGCCGAAACCTCCCACTCCATTCCTTCTGCGCAACAACCCCGACTCCGGCCGCCGGGCTCCCGCCAAGTACACACTGCGCCGACAAGCAAACCTAATCAGAAACGCGAACACGGCGAACACGCTTCATCTTCTCCCCCCGGGGCCGAAGCTCTGCGTCGAGCAGCTCGCCACGGCAGCGACGGCGCAGAGCACTGCAAGTTCAAGTTCGAGCGCATCTGTGAGCGAAGAGATGTGGGCGCAGGAGGTCAAGTGAGAGGGCGAGGTGAAAGAGAAGGTAGTGCGGGGGGCGGAGAACGGGAGCACCCTGTACGCGAGCCAGCGGAAGATGTTCAAGGGTCACAAGTGCGAGCGCACTCGGCAGGTTCGGGAGGAGGAACGGCGCAAGGCTCTAGAGGACATGGGTTGGCGAATTTCTGGCTTCAGAGAGGTACGTCTCCTGACTCAGGACATCCACGTCGCTGGTGTGCTGAATACCCGGTCGTCGTATCGTCGTAAGTTGCCCAATCCCGCCAGCGTCCCGCGGGCGACCATCTACACCAAGTTACCTGCATAGCGGTGACTTCACCGTGTTCACTCCTGCCGTGAACCACCCCGTCGGCTGTACGCAGACTCGCCATATCGCTGCGCCCCACGATCGCGTCTTCAGCCACGCGCTTCACGATGTGTTGGGATCGGCGAGCTCTATATGCCACGGCTCGGTGCGGTTTCTGGACTCGGTAAGTGTCGGGCTACGCACCCGTCGTTCTAGAGCCCGGCATACAACTCACCATGGTTCAATGCATGTTCTTCAAGTACTCGTTCTCTGCCTGGTGGGGTGTCTTATGTTGAGATATGGTTCGCCCCTCGAGTTGGCTTCTGTGGACCATGGTCACTGTGCAGACCTCGTCGAAGAGCGCGTACCACTCACACTTTCAATCACTTCATGTTTGGTGAGCGCGTCGCCCTCCTTGAGGTCATGAGCATTCGGTCGATTGACTATGCATCCGGGGTACGGCTGGCTCAAAGGCCTCTTGCAACGGACCTTCGGTGGATACACTAGAATTGACGATCATGAGCAAGCCCTGCTACGTTTGAAGTTTCGGAGAGACATACGTACACAAGGCACGTCACGTCCTGCACGGTTGGCCACTACTCTAAAGCGCATAAATAACCATCTCCAGAATACGACAGAGTGCTGCCACGGTTGTTCTCGAGATCGTCGCGTGAGGTTATGCGTTCGCGATTGAGTTTGGATGCGTGCGAGAGGGTCGATGGACGTTCGAATCGAAGACTTTCGTGGAGTTGACCGGTGACCACTGAAGGACACAGACCTCCAAAAGAGACTCACCCACACCCACCAACACGCTTCGTAGTCGCAAAGTGAGACAAAGACGGGTCGCAAGTTGGGATCGTACCGCTTTGGCCTGCGCCTCGGTCATTCAAGTTGTGCTGTGGCCTCTGTTGACATTGTCCCTTTCTTCGGACTCACACCCCGTCTACGTCGCGCACCACAGTCTGCTCGTCCCTCGCGCTCGCAAGAGTGGCCGGCCGCTCACAGCGAGGTGTGTCTGATCCCAAGGCGGGTGGCACACTGGTTTCTCACGGGCGACTTCCTGGGCCCTGTGGGTGTCGCCCTTAGGCTCTGTCGCAATCCAGCATGGCGAGCTGCGGTCGGAGGTGACGCGTCCGCAAATTCGCGCCATGGAATATGCTCTGGGGCAATGGCGGGCGAGCGCACTGCCTTCCGAGGTGTGCCGCACAGAAGAACACAAGGACGACCAAACGTAGCATGCGTATGAAGTGGGCGATGACTACGCATGGCCAACAATGGGGGTGACCTACCGACAGTTCGATAGCCCCATTCTGCGACGCAGATCACACGTTTGTAGCTCATGACAGGCTCGCGGGTTACCGTCCGGGCTCCTGAACTAATCCCCCGAGAATCTGACCCGGCTCGTCAGCTCATCGTCAAGCAGTCATTGAACTGATGTTTGTGATGCAGATGAGGTTCGACCGGTCTGCGCTCCTTCACAGAAGCATGGAGTTCCACACCACGACGACGCGCAAGCGTACGGACTATTGTTCTACATGTGCGGTGCCAACGATTGGCCCGTATTGGGCGAGAGGCGCGGCGGGATCGCAGGATGTGTCGTCGCGCGCGCGTTTCTAAGGCGCCGGACTCCATCATCGTCGGAACGTAGTATACCGCCACTCCGAGGTGAAATGAAAGCATCCGTGCTCGGGAAGATCCCGGCGCCCGCGTCAGAACCTCCGAACAAAAGTGGCACTCCCAGTTTGGTAAGTAACTCTTCCGGCAGCGACAATGCAAGCCACTGATGGTG
>MPVS01000464.1:0-15873 GCA_001931775.1 Fomitopsis pinicola
TGAATTCTCTCGTCGCTATCCTTGCTGTCTAAGTAGCTCTGTACAAGTATTGCTGTGTATGTTTTGAATGCTATTTATTGCCCTGGCTTATATATTCCTTACTTGGCTTGAATCACTTGAGAGCCTAATTGGCAAGGTCTACAAGGCCATTAAGTGCTTATGTGGCTGCTGCACTTGATGTGCTTGAAACCAAGATTATGAGCCACTTAAGGACTACAAGAGACACATCCAAGACATACCTAAACAAGCCACGAAAGTCACCGTGTCTCTTGAGCAGCTTGGATGGTGGGTTGGCAAGAAAGGCACTTACCTATTGACACTTAATTCCCTTGTCACCCAAGGAATGTTTTGACAAGGCTTGGCAAGGCAATTTCATTTTTCCTGATGATGTACTCAAGACGGCTCAATAACCACAAGAGCCAAGGCTGCCCTAGAATCCCGTCATGACGCCCCAACTCGCCCGGGTGAATGAAGAAGTGGTGGTCAAAACATGTCCCTCTGAGAGTGACAGGCGTGTCCCGACAGCATCCCACTAGAGGCACTGGCTTGCCATGGATACCTCTCAGTGTCCATCGCGCACTGTCCTTGTCAATATCAACCCCTGAGTGGGCGAACACCCGCTTTGCGAACAGGTTCAACTCCGAGCCAGAGTCAATAAGGAATGTTACTGGCTCGTCTCCGAACTTCCCCTGTATGAGGCCGCACACCATGGCGCTTCTGTCCAATGGCAACCACAGCAGCGTAGTGGTTGACAACTTCCTCCAAGTCTTTCTCATCCTTGACTGTGACTGCCGTGTCACCTGCTACCTCGTCGTCATCAATAATTGCCGCACTTGTACTTACTTCCCGCCTTGTCTTCGTTATTGCGGCCATGCGTTTTTGTAGGTCTGGGGACATGGTGAAGATCATCTTGAGCAGAATTGATATCATTGTGTTGAGAATATTGTCTTGGACTTGCTCAGGCGAGACAGACTCTTGAATGTCTGAGGTAAAACGTACGTGAGCTTTCCCTCACATGCGACCTGCCTGCTCGTCTTCGCCCCTCTTCGCTTGCTTCCTCTCGCACCAGCCTTGCTCGGTGTTGAAATTAGGCGGCTTGACTATGACTTCCTCGATTGCCTTACCCTTGTTGCACGTTAACTGTGTTGCCTCGCCCGGCTGCTGTACTTGCACAGGAGGGGGCGACTTTGCTTGATGTGTTGGGACTTGATCGCCTGGCAGTATCGTGTGCCTGAAGTCGAATAGGGTCTTCTTGCTGCTGCTCGCCTTGTCCTGCTGGTCTGCTGCCCTCTTGGTCTGTGATCAGGTCGTAGCGAAAGAGGTGATGTCCTCCGAAGATACTGCATATACATTACCACTGAGCAGAAGCTCGTCATTGCGGAGGAGCTCGATGGCACTCGTGCTTCCGCCCATGTGAGGTGGTACACCGTGTCCCTTACCCTTTGTGAGCTTCTGCTGTTGCACTTGCTGGTTGACGCGCTGCTGGATAAGTGTTGACATGCCGCCCGGAACCCCGTGCACGTTCGGAAGCTCAGTCCCATCTACATAGACTAGGTGTCCCTGTGGGTTGTGCATAATAACGCCATCAGCAATATATTTTCTCGTCAACGGGCAGTTACCAAGTCCAATACGGTGATCAAGATCCTTCCCCTCCTCCTTAGCGCACATCCAACACAGACACGCCAAAATCACCGCGTTCACAGTAGCTTGTACTGGCATGGGCTGGACTCCGGCTGGGGAGATGGTAAGCTTTGACAGCACCTGCTCCATCGTCTTCATCATGTTAGACATTGCTTTTGCCACCCTCCTTCTTCTCCTTACCCTTCTCCTTCACTGTCTTCGTTGCCGCTTTGACTCGCAGCCTGCTCTTCAACCCTCGCACCAGCTCTTCCTCGTCTTCCTCCTCATCATTGCCCAAAAGGTCGTCGAGGTCATCCTCTGACTCGCTGTTCTCGTCGTCTGGTATGTTGCACTCGACTCTGTCGCATGAGAAGTACTCCTCCACTGCGTCAATTACCTGTTCCATGCTTGCCATGTCCGACTCGACCCCTTTGCCTTCTCAAGCTTGTCAGAGATCACCCGGCGCAGCACCGGGTTAAGTCCTTGGTAGAACAAGAAGTTCCGCTCTGATTTGAGCATCCTTTTCTTCTCGACAAGGTCACCTTCCTTCTTGCCAAATGTGCGTAGGTATCAGCGGAAATCCGTCAGGTTTGTGATCTTGTGTCTACGCCTGCACTCGTCAGAGAACTCACACAGCTCCTTACCTGAGAACTTGACTCCGGTGTTGTTGTCCCGGTACCGCCTCTCCATGTCCTTCTTGACCTTCGCCCAGTTGCTCCCCTTGAAGACCTTGTTGTACTTGAAGCTATCATGGACTGCATACGAGCAGTAGTCGAGGACTTGATCACATTTTTTGGTGCCAGTAAGGCCCGCGAGCTTGGCTACGTTCTCGTAACATCGCAAGAAATTGGTGAGATGGCGCCCGGTGAAACACGGCACAGTTCTAGATTCAGGTGCCGGCATAGCCTGGAAGGCAGGCGCGGGCGACGGAGTCTCTACAGGAGGAGGTGTAGTCATTTCTGATTCAATTTTAGGGGATATGTACGGATTGAGTCCTTGAGTTGGTAGGTTGACAGTGCTGAGCTCAGGTGTCGGGTTCGGAGCTCGTGGGGTGAGAGGCTGAAGCGGCGAGACAGTCTCTTGATTGGATTTGGGAGGCGATAAAAGCAGTGATGAGTTGATCTTAGTTTCTGGTTCTGTAGTAGGGAGGTCAATTTTCATACGCTCAGTCGCCTTACCCTTTTTGCGGTCAACCAAAGTAGATGCTGGTGTGGAGGTAGGCGGTCTGCGGGATGTCAAAGCAGACTTGCTGGTTGTCGATTCCTGAATGCGTGTTGAATGCCTGGTGTCGGGTCTTCCTCGGGAGGACTCTTCTTGTTTTGCGCACAGTGCACTTGGTGCACGTTTTGGTGCTGTCCTGAACTGGAAAGGTAAGCACAATCAACCCTACACACTCACCAAGTGTGCAGATAACCCCCTATGTCGGTCACCACTTGTCGGAGGGATGGGTGTTTGGGATGCAGCATCAACACCCACAAAAGACTCCTGTAAGTAGGCGGGTCGAGTGTTGATGGGTGCGGGAGAGGGAGGCACTGGGGACGAAGTAGTTAGTGGCCGTGTGATGTTACGATCCCTGAGGTACAAAGGTATCGTTCTTATGACGAGCCAGGATGAAACACCTTATTGAGGCGCCTGATTTGGCAGTTTGTTCCCACCCCTCACATGACTTTTTTGTGCTCAGCAAATGGGAGATAAGTAACAGTTTGTATTGGCACTTCAGCGGAGTTACAAAATTCAAACTCCCAGACGATGTGACTCGCATCAACAGTGCCAAACAAATGCAGTTAAGCGCTCAAGTAGAGGGGTGAGGGGTCCATGAAACGGCTTAGCAGGGCGCCCAATATGGCAACTGGTGACATTGTGCAAGGGCTCTGTGGCTACTTGGGTGCTCTTGCCTCCATAACTGACTACATTATGTGCTGGGGTAAGAACTAGTAAGTGAACACCCCCAACATAGTATATGCATCTGATAGCCTTTGTTACAGACAGTATAGAAAATATATATAGTGAGATCTTATCAAGTGTTTAAAGTCACTAACTGGCATCCCAGACAAGACTGTATTGCAGAATATATCATGTATCCCAGTCATAATCACTGTCTGACAGATCTGAATCATCACTTTCCCCCGCATATTCCATGTCCTCTAGAATTAGATAGATAGTCAGCTCAACTCCGCATATCAACACTACTCTCACATTTTGCTTGTGAATGAATCCGCCACAGCAGCATCCTCTACTTGGGAGGCTCGCACCTAGCCCATTATACATGAGCACTCGGCGCTCTCTGTCATGCTTGGGACGTGTTCATGCCATCTCAACATTGTTGTATGAATACATGTATGTTGTGCAATCTCCTCGAGCACAACAGTGTTTTTCCTGGCCTTCAAGATCATTTCAGCCTTGGAAATTTCATAGGATCAGTGCAAACTCAATGCTTGCAAGACATGAGAGTCTGGACAAAAGAGAGTGTCATTCTAGAATATGGTATTTAAGGAATGATGATGCCATTGGGGCCTCATAACATGTCCAATAACCCCAGAAGAATATACATGTGTAGACCAACACCGAAGCTTGCTACTGGCCAATTTTCAGGCTTATCAGTGAGGGTATGAGTAGTGGATTGCATGAGTATACCCCCGGGTACCAGAGACCATACCCATACCCGTACCCGCAGGGTTTATCTACCCTTGCGAAGGGTACTGTACTCACGGGGGTATGGCGGGTCATGGCGGGTCAGGGGGGTAGACGGGTACAGGCTGCAGACAGTGCCTATCTGACAACTCGAGTATAGCGAACAGAACATATATCTCACATGTAACTACTATACAAAGAACAAGACATCGTCGCGCGGTTGCGAGAACCCCCATACTTCCTCGTCATCTTCAAGAGCATCATTGGACGGATCTTCACGTGTCACTGACAGGACGTCCTCGTCCTTAATGAACCCCAAGATGCTCCAGTTGTTGAGGCATAACAACGCGCGGATGGAGGCTGCCGAGAGCCCATTTCGCAAATGCGAGATGAGGATTCGGCCTTTGCTGAAGAGACACTCGACGGCGACCGACGTAGGAGGGATGGTCAGATAGGAGATCGCCATACGCGAGAGGCTAGGGTACAACGCGCGTGTGTCGGGGCTCGTCCACCAGCGAAGCGGACTGTCGATCGTCGGGTCAGCATCCACATTGAGGTAGTGTTCGAGCTCGTCAAGTACGGGGACGGCAGCCTTCTTGCGGCTCGCGCGCACAGCGTCGAACATGTTCTCCTTCTTTGTGGCGCCACTTGACCTCGTGGGATGTGTGCCTGTTGCGGGCTGACGTACCGCAATGAGGAACGAGTCGTCAGTGAGAATGTGAGTTGAATTGGTCTAGAACGACTTACCTGGGCCTGTGGCTCCTCCAAGTCCTCCTGTTGCTCACGCGGCTCTGCATGGCCCTTCCAATCCTCATCATAGGCCTCCCGCACAAGGGTGCGTGCGTCCGTGATCCATTCATCCAGCCACGCACGTTCACGGAAGTATTCGAGCTTGCTCCGAGGATCGAGCACTGAAATTGGACGTCAGATGAATGCTGTCACCTCAGGTAAGCGATACGCACCCATAGCGATATGGTACGCCGCTGATTCGTCACTCTTGTTGTAATAGTGGTTGATACTCCGTTTGCCCAAGCTGACTGCAACCCGAATAGCGGGGTCGAGGGCCGGATCGAGAGCACTGGTGGCGAGCTGCTCGTTGATGATGTCCATGGCTGGGATTACATCGGTAAGGCCCGGCGCGTTCTTTCCCTCGCGCGAGAAGAATTGTGGCGCGTCGTAGAAGACCTGGTTGGGCAGGGGAACCATGTCAAACAAATCCCGGGGAGGTGAGTGCGTGCCGCAGCGTGTTCGCATGCGACGCGGCGGGAGCAAGACGGCGTAGCACGAGTGGGCGGCACGACGGGACCAAGGCGGTGTAGCATGAGTCGGCGACATGACGGGACCAAGGCGGCGTAGTGCGACATGGCGGGAGCAAGACAGTGTACCGTGTAGTGCGCCACGGGGGAGCAAGACAATGGGAGCAAGGTAGTGGGAGCAAGACGGTAGGAGCAAGGTAGTGGGAGCACGACAGCGGGGGCAGTGGGAGTTGAAGACCAGTCGTACACGTTGAAGAGTGCCAGCACAGGAGTCCGAAAGAGGCAGTGTCATGCAGATATGGTAAGTGAAGAGTGGACCCACAAAGTGACTGAGTGACTCGCCTGTAGGACGTCACGCAGTTGCGTGGCAATTTTCCACTCTCTCTCGCTCAGCTCCCACTGGCGCAGGTTGTTCGCCTGCGTCTCGGTCATCCGCGCTATCGCAGCGCGGTACTCCAGTGCCACGTCCAGCATGCGGAACGTTGAGTTCCACCGCGTGCGTACATCACGCGGGAGCTTGCGAGCTCGCATCTTCAAGTCTTCAAGGACCCCCCACCACGTTGGAAGCAGGAGGGTCGTCGAGTGGTGGATCGAGACGGATATCTTCCGGAGCTGGGCAAGGGCGGATTGTCGAAAGGTGAGCCTTCGAATCGAGGGATATACATGCCACACTGACCTTTAGGAGCATCATCTTGACGGGCCTCACCTCAACCTCCAGTGTCACTCTGTTCGCAGCGTCCAAGTCGTTGCGAACATCGTAGAAGCCGTCGAGATCATCCGCGCCTGGCGCAGTCTCGTCTTCTTCGTCAAAGTCGAGATCGTCCATCATCTCTCGCAGCTCGTTATCCCACTCGGAGAGCTCGTCGGGTGGCTCGGACCCTTCTTCGTCTTCAGGCTGGTGAGTCCCCTTCTTTTTCTTGCGCTTCGGTGGTTCGAACTGACGTAGTACCATCTTCGCCACTAGGTTGATGATGTGGCAGAAGCACCGACTGCGCGCTCGACCGCCTCGGAACGAGGCAATCATCTCCTCCATCTCCTCGATCATCACGTCGTTTGAGGATGCGTTATCGCAGGTAACAGCGAGCATCTGCTCGGCTTGGTAAGTCTGCATACCCACTGCTACTTGATCTTGTGGACTAACCTTCGTCTCAAGCTTCAGTTCATGTATCATGTCCGCAAACGCGGTCGCAAGGTTCAGCCCACTATGCGACTTGGCCACCTCAACGACGTCAAGCACCATAGTCATTGGCGTGCCCTGGTGCTCGAAGTGCACGGTGAACGCTACCATCGCTTTTTGATTCGGCGACGTCCACGCGTCTGTCGCGAAGTTCAGCTCGCCATCGTATTCCTGCTTGTGAGTCAGCCGTGCACTCTCAAAATCTACTTGCTGATTTTCTCTTGCCTGTAACCAGTGCGCCACGCGCTGCTGCACACGTGCGAAGACCTTACGGACATCGCGCCCGACCGTCGTCGGCGACGGAAGCTTATACTCTGGACGCCCCGTTTTCATCAAGCAATCGAAGCCTCGGTCCTTCACGATGTTGAAGGGCCGCATGCTCTCAGCGACCCAGCGCACGATCTCCGCACTGTCCGTGGCATCAGAGAATCCACCTCTCACGGTACGTGAACACCCACCGAGTCTCCGTTGGTGTATGCTGAACAGTCGAGTAGCGAAACGTCTTCTTGCTCGCAGCGCCAAACGCCACCTTCAAATTCTGTGTTCGCCTATACTTCTCTACACTATCCTTCGCCCTTGACACAGTCGTCATACGGTCCGCGGCGTCGAGTGCCTCGACACCCCAACATTTTCGCGCGTGCTTTCGCAAGTTGGACGTTGATGTCCCGTCCTTCGAGGATAGGTACCGGCGAACAGTGTGCTTGCAACTCGTGTTTGCGCATTGGAAGGCATGTGCCCGCCGTCCATCAACGTATTCGATCCGTGGGTCGGGCTTGAAGAAGGCATACACGGGCGCCGTCCACTTGCGTCTCATGCGTTCTGTCAGGTAAGTAGAATGTCAATCTTTGTATTGACGTGGTTGTAACATTCACTCACCTAGCTCCTGCTCGGCCGACTCCTCGTCGAGGTCTTCACCACCGCTGTCACTCGGAGCACTCCCGTTCCCACTGCCCTCATCTTCGGAGCCTGAGGAGATAGGGATTGGAGTGTTGCTTGCCCTCTGCCGGGAAGCCACTTCATCGACATCCTCAAGGTTTTCAATCTCGACGGAGCGGCACTTTGGAGCCCTCGCGCTGGCCACTTCCGGACCGTTGATGCTCGCCGCAGATAGTCTCGCACTTGGAGCAAAGCCCCTTGCGTTTGCCGCCGAAGCCTTCGCGCTCGCTGCCAAACTCTTTGCGCTTGCGGCCGGAGCCTTCGCGTTTGCTGCGGGACCCTTCACGCTCGTCGCGGGACCTTTTGCGCTCATTGCGGGACCCTTCGTGCTCACTGCCGTCGTGTTTGCGAGTGCTGCCGTTGCATTTGCAAGTGCTGCCGTCGTGTTTGCGTGCACCACCGCTCCCTTGGAACCTTGTGTGCTCGATGCCAGACTTGCCCGAGGCTTCTTTAAGGCCTTCGGAGGTGGCGAGGGAGACTGTGCAGCCCTGCGTTTCTTGGTTGGGATCTTTGGTCTGTTACTCACTCGGATTGTGGACATGAGGGCGAGTTTTCTGTGACGGGGGGAGGGGCAAAGGGCCTCTGCAATAAATATTGTGATGTAGATACAGCTTACAAAATCATTGCATCTGCCTGCCTGTATGTTCTTTCTACCGGGTCCTGACTCAGCATGCTATAATGGGTAAGGGCCTCAGATCACGATCTGAGCTACAGGGAAGGCTGGCAGCGCGACTTTCCATAAAGGGTAACTGGCGGGTACGGGGGTACAGAAATGTGTACCCGTACCCCTACCCCCGTGTACCCCTACCCGTGACCCCTACGGGTTGACCCTACCCCTGCAAGGCACTAGGTATGAGTGATATCGGGGTGAATGTGAAAAGCAATTTGAGTGTGAAAAGGAGTGCCATTACCCTGTAATCAATCCAAAAACATGTGTAATACTATTGGCTGCAGCATGCCTCAGAGTGGTCACAAAGGCCTAAGTTGGGCTCTATGAAGTCTGGTTATATTGGTAGGGCAGAAATACACATCCAAGTCGAGCTCTATGAAGTCTGGGGACTTCGAGCTTGTTGAGCGAGGCAGTCTACAGTGTGGTGTTACATAATACGAAGCCACTGTATAGTAGCACAGCCACAAAAGCCTTCTAGTTGTTTTCTTTCTCACTTCACGTCTTCCACCCCCCAAGTTAAGGGGGAAAGTGCAAACATTAATCTGGGCGAAGAATAACGGGAAAAATGGCGGGAAAAATACAGATCCGACACATAACATACTCTCAGGCAACATCTTTTCCTCTTGTGTGGTCTTCTACCAGATGGACTTGGACAGGGCAATGGAGCTCCGAATAATTCCGCAAAAATGCGCAATAAATTCGAGCTGAACAAATACACAGGTGCAGTACCGGTAATGCAGACATGTTGTGTTTGTAAGTAATCATGAAAGCAACACTGTCTATTTATCACTATCCTTTGCTTTACCTTTCCCTTTTCCAATACTGCTACTATCATTGCTATGTGCACGTCGCCACATAGATTCATCCCTCATGCATGCTAGCTCATCTTGTAGCCTCTTGTTCTCTGCACGGATCCTTTGGTTCTCTTCTTCAAGGTGTGAAAGGTGGTCCTGCCGTTCCGCATATAAGGTTGTACTTGGACCGGGACAGGCATTGGTGCTAGCTGATCCAGGGTTATGTTGATAGCGAAGTTGTTGAATGACATCTGTCAAGTCATCATCCGAGACAAAGTCACCAGGTGCAAATGCTGGTACAACAGTCTATTACCAGCCTTAATACTGAGATAATAGACAATGTACCTTGCTCGCCACGACTTGAGAGAGAAAGTGGTATGTCCAAAGATATTGGCTCAGTTTCAGCAGTGGATGGCTCGGCATTGGCTACAATAATTGCAATTTAGTGTAGTTTCTGGGGTTGGGAGGTTTCATGAATTGCATACCTTGCTGACAAGGACTTGAGGGGCGCTGCTTTGTCTCAACAGGCATGTGCTCCGTGTTTACTGTAATATTTACAAATTAGTGATCCATCTAATATAATAAGGTTTCAGCACAAACCAGGAGCAATGCCGATTTTGAATCCCTTTGAGAGGCAAGCATCAATGATTACCTTGAAGCGGGAATATGGGGAGCTGCGAAGTCAGGCAGATAGGTTGCAAGTGGTTTTTTGGAACAGCAATTTTCACATGCTGATTGCGGCCATTTACGGATGCATTTTGAGATCCCATGGCGACGACAAGGTGCACATCGGGAGTTGCCAGTATCCTGCAAGACATATTTCAGATTATTAACTCATGGAATGAAACAATGAAACATGTTCTCACCGCGGTTGGGAACAGTTCACCAGCAAATGACAAACGGTAATCAGAGTCAAGGTACCACTGAACACCTTTCCATGATCCCTCTACAAGCTTTGATGTTGAGGCTGGCTGCATCTGGCTGATGTTTGCGTCGACACAAACATCTATGAATATTTGGTCAACACTGACATCTTGGTAACAAGCCATTTCTCACTGCTTTCATTCTCTGAAGTCTCAGATGCTGACTCATCTCCCACAGGAACCTCTTCAGCCTCTACATCCATGAATTGACCCCAAACAGCGTCACTTGCATGATGTACGCGGGGTGTCACAGCTGCATGACGCAACATGAGTTGCTTCCATGCGCGCCAAGCATCTTTACAGCGTTGCATTGCTGCTGGAATTGCCTCATCTCCATCCTCGGTATAGTCCATTACCGGTGAGAATTCGATGTCGTTGAAACATATCAGATTGTTCTCTTCATCACGTGCAGTGAAAGCACTCAGGAATGCTTCCGGGTCCAGGCTTCCGTTGAAACCGCACCTGCTCCACACGTACTTGCACATGTTCAGCATCTGATATGCCGTAAATACCGCATTGGCCTTCCTATCCCCGATTGCTTTGCCATCAATCACGTAGCTTAGCGAGTTTTGTGTGGATGTCTGATCAAAGTCATAGCTGACAACAAGTTAGTAAAGAATTGCAATGCGGTGAAGTTACTACATACTCGGGGTTATACATTTCAGGTGGTATATCAAGCATTGGCCTTGCCTTCTCACCGCTACGGGTTTGGCCTGGAAGAGGGCAGAAGGAGAATATCGAGTTTCCACGCATGACACGTCCCATAGGATACATGATATGGTTGAGTCGGAGAGCGTCAGTTGGGACTTCTGTTGTGTTTTGCGTGAAGTATGGGCTAGTTCCTCCATGCCAGTGGAGCCCAGAGAACAAGACACTGAGCAATTCCAGTCCATCAGAACGTCCATTGGCATAGCGACTCAGAAGCTGAACGCAAGAATGGGCCTCCGGGAAAAAGAACATTCCCGGGAATATGTCCTGGTATGTTTTAGAGAATAGTGTCATTGTTGACATGCCGCCAACAGCATCATTGTGATCTTGATGGACTCCGCCAAAGGTGCCCAATGACTCCGATAGATCCACGTTACCACCTGAATTTGCACCCATTAGGCTGTATTCACACATGAAAAATTGCACCTGCCATTCTGTAGCTCCTCAAATTTTTCTGGTGGGGAAATATTCAACTGGCTGCTGCCAAAGCAGACGTTATTGGCATTGCCAGGAGTGAAGTACCACAATGCTTTGTATACATTTGAAATGATTTCAGTTTCCGTGGGCATGACTGTATGCATGATGTACATCCCGAGCTTGCCACCGAGCTGAAGACAACTTTTCAGTTTTCCACTGACACAATATATGATAAACATATGTCTGCCAATTTCTGGCGAATCTTGACATCATCTTGCTCCTCCTCCTCATCGTAAACTTTGGCCTCCACATTTGGACCCAAGATTCCATTCTGACGCTGTTGTGATTGAGTTATAGCATATACCCTCTTACGATTCTCACCGTCCTTGAGTTCCTTGCTTTGTACACAGCGCTCAAAATAAGCTCCCTTCACATACTGGCCATCAACTTTCGTTGGCGCATCCAAAGAACACTCGGCAATGGGCCCAATGAGCTCCTCCCGCACTTCTAAGTAGCCCTCAATGATGTCTAGCGGCATGTCACTATGTACCAATATTTTTCATTATTTCTGATATTTAACCATGTACATAAAACACTCACGTTTGTGGGTAGACATATTGGCGCAATACATCAAATGCAGTCGAGGTGTTGGGCACGTCATCAACAAGGACAGGACGGGACAGTAATGCATGGTGGTCCCCCAGCACAAGCCATCCTGGCAAGCAATTAAATGGGCTTTAATTTCACTGTAGACCAGGACTCACCCTTTCCCGTTGCATCCATCATTGTCCCTCTCGGTAAATCCCAGTTTTTCTGTTGTGATATTGCTTTTGTTGCATCTACCGAGTTATCCACCAACATCAGGAAGCACACAACATCGTGCTTCCCTACACAAGGTTTGAGGGGGTGGTCATTATATTTGAATATTGGAGGTGCAGATTCAGGTCGGTTTGGAATGTTGATCCAGCGCTGAGTCAAAGGCAGGATGCACGATGCTGGTATACCGAATGGATAAGCCTCAGATGTACTGGTAGATGACTGTAAGCTAAGCATCACAATATTATATTTTCCATACTACATACTAGAACGAGGCCCCTTCATGATCAAACAATCTTCCCGGAAATCCATCTGGCAAAGCTTCCACATGTTGTGCCTTCAATATTTGGAATGATAATGTTCAAATGTGATGCATGAATCCACTAACAAAGCTCTTACCATAGCAAAAGCTTGAGTACTTGGGTCTGTTCAGAGGCAAAGGGGAAGGGAACGAGGAGACTGAGGACAATGGTCATCAAGAAGAAGCTGCTATCAATGCACAGCCCAAAAGGTGTGCACAACAGCCCTCGAATTAAGGTTTACAATTAGATACGGGTGGACTTGTACGCAAACACGTCGACGTGTTTGCATACAAGTCCGCCCGCGTCTAAATGGCCGTTTTCACAGCCAGGATTGGCTGAAAACCATTGCAGCCACAGTGGTTTAGACTCCGCCCAGAGCTGTGGCACCGGGCACTCGAGCGATCTTCGCTTGTCTGCCAAGTTTACAAGCTCATCACCTTACCACAGCCCCTCCTCCGTCCCCTCCTGTCACCGCTCTCGCTCCCAACAAAGCTGGAGAGGGTAGTACCAGCACAGTACTACCCTCTCCCACCACTTTCCCGCCGTCTCCCGCTGTCCGCCGCCCTCTGCGCCCCGTTGCGCGCTCGGTGGCTGGAGCCACCGGGACCGCCTCCTCCTTCCTCTCCCTCCGCCCCTCGCGCTTCCAACGAAGCGGGAGAGGGTAGTACCAGCATGGTACTACCCTCTCCCACCGCTTTCGCGCCGTTTCCCGCCGTCTGCTGCCCTCTGCCCGCCGTTGCCCGCTTGGTGGCTCCAGCCACCGGGACCTCCTCCTTCCCCTCCCGTCGCCTCTCTCGCTTCCAACGAAGCGGGAGAGGGTAGTACCAGCGCGGTACTACTCTCTCCCACGGCTCTCCCGCCATCTTCCACCATCCGCCGACCTCTGCACGCCATTGCCCGCTCTGTGCCTCCAGCCACCTAGACCCCGTCCTCATTCCTCTCCTGTTGCCCCTCGAGCTTCCAACAAAGCAGCAGGTGGTAGTGCCTGCATGGCACTACCATCTCCCACCGCGCTCCTGCCGCCTCCTGCCGTCCGACGCCGTCTCCGCGCCGTTGCGAGCTTGGAGGCTCCAGCCACCAGCACCCCCTCCTCCTTCCTCTCCCATCGCCCCTCGCGCTTCCAACAAGGGGGAGAGAGTAGTGCCTGTATGGCACTACCCTCTCCCACATTTTCCACCGCGCCACCGCTCGATGCGCATGCGCAGCCTTCACCACTGTGCTAGTCAGCACCATCATGGTACTACCATCTCCCACTAGTCTCGCTTTGCCATCATTCGATACACGCACACCACCTTAGTCTTAATGTATGGCATTCATGTTTGTTGTAGCACAGTAATGTTATATGTTTGATATGATGTCATGCCGTGCAATCAAGGCCTGAGTGATGCATCTAGGCCTGAGTGATGCCATTATTGCGCCATATGCTTCAACCACAGCCCCACTGATGGATCAGGCTGTGCATGCCATGAAGAGATAACGCCATTGTCATATAAAAGATCATCTCTGCGCGTTCTCCTCGTTCTTCCTTACCCCCATGACGTCCTGCCACTCGGCCTCTGCTTACTCTCTCCCTCGCAAGTCTGTGAGCCTAGCTAGACTTCCTACATGCTGCCATGGGCATGTAGGTTGTCTGGCTTTGCTTGGCAATACTAAGTACGTGCTTCATGCAATTGTTCTTACTGATTCCTATTCTATCAGTCACACATTGTGTGCAACTTGGTTGGCTCAGGGGGATATTTGACCAGGCTTGATGCCTTGGTGGACAGGAGCACGACCTTGTCATCGTCTCTGTTGTCGCTCTGTTATGTTGGGCAGAGCGTACATTCAGACCTGCGTGGCCTATGCACCTCTTCAGAGGGTTCTTTTTGGTTCAGGGGGCTTATGGCAACGAGGACCTCCATCTTGGACGTCAGGCTTTGGCCACTCGTTTCTGTTGGTTCAGGGGGCTTATCTCAACGGGGACCTCCATCTTGGACGTCAGGCTTTGGCCACTCATTTTTGTTGGTTCAGGGGGCTTTCATGTCAGGCATTGCTTGACGTCTTCTATTATCTATCACGTATAACCCGGTGAGCACCACTTTCTGTTGGATTCACTATACTGATATTTATCATTAGATTGGCAATGGTCCCTCTTGTATACCGTGCACTGCTGTTCAGATCGTCAGTGTTGTGCTGTGCCTGGTTCGTTCTTCTTATATTCTACTGTCTGTATGCTCATTGTGTTTCGTAGTTCCTTACCTTGCATCTACAAACACCATTGCCAGCAACCAAGCTTGGCTGTTATGCTCTCTCAGGTACGTCGTTCTTCTCTTCCATGTCATGTGTTCTCATATTGTCGTAGCATGTTAGCTATTGCTATGCTCTCAGTATGGTCAAAAGGGTATCCCTGCCGGCAAACTGTAAGTCTCCGTTCATGTTGGCTTCCATATGGATATACTGATGTCTTCACAGTTCAACCTCATCCGATGGACCAATGGACTTCTTTTACCCCCCCTTCTTTTTCATTAGTGGCTACACAGAGACCTGGCCAGTCTTTGTGTAGTTGTTAATGACCTTTATCTTTCTTTGTTTTCTTTTGATTTGGGAGTCACAATGTAATGTGCGGTGTAATAATGCATGAATGTACAGAACATTTGATGGTGCAATGTGAACATTTGATCGTGTAATGTGCAAACACTTGATTGTGCAATATGAATGTTTGATCATGCAATGGAAACATTTGATTACAAACCTTTGATGATTGTTAGATTGACACCTGATAAGATTGAACTGATAACTGTTATTGGCTAATGAATGATGGATGAACACCACCATTGATGCTGTGCCCATCAGACTTAGCATCTTCATCAATATTACTTATCTTGGTCTTGGTATGATGGCCATATGTACATGCTGTGTGCTCGCCGCATGTTCCTGCTGTGCATCTCAGATTAATTGTGATGTACTTAATGATATCAGTGCAAGCACATGTCTATGCTGTGTGCCACTGTGTGATATCGCTGTGTGTCTCAGATATATTGTAAGGCTGTGATGATTGCCAAGACATCACAATTGCATAAATAGCAGGATTATTTGGATTGATACTACAACACCTGAAGCACTCCACTCAACGTGAGTCACACCTGTTATTATTTCTCTTGATCTTTTCTGATGCCAAGGTTGTAGACCATGGCCGACGTTATAGCACAGCAAAACATCTCTGATATTGAGATGGAAGGCGACCGGGAGATAGATACCGGNTGCCAAGGTTGTAGACCATGGCCGACGTTATAGCACAGCAAAACATCTCTGATATTGAGATGGAAGGCGACCGGGAGATAGATACCGGAGAGCCACCATATCCGGAGAAGCCGGATGATGATCCTTTCCTTCTGCAACCTGTAAGTCATTGATACTTGTCTTGGAGTGGGCCATGACTGGCAGTACAATCCCTGAGGTGTTTATCATTATATGCCAGTTTATAACATTATCAATATGCTACCTATCTCGTATGTCTGATGACTTATTGGTGGTCTTCTGTATAGAGTATCATGAGGTGGTGCACAGTCAAAATCTACATGGGGTAGAACAAGGTTAGTGTTGCAGCATACCCTTACAGCTGCAGTGTACAATATCAGATAGGT
>MPVS01000465.1:0-15704 GCA_001931775.1 Fomitopsis pinicola
TATACTACTGCACCTTGACTCAGGTACTCGCGGTATTCAGCGCGAAAACATAGAGCGGCCAATCGCCCCACGGAGAAGGCATCGTCTTGTGGCCCTTCTGCTCAAACCCGTAGGACTCATACACATGCGCCTGCGATACTTGTCAGAGGTGCGCACACAAATTTGATATGCTCTCACTCACATTCGAGTCCTGTGTCGTGCTACAAGCCAGTGTCTGGCCCTTCTCTTGCGCCTGGAGGATCGGGAGTCATTTGCCGGGGCATAATCGAGGGAGGAGTGCGCACGACGTCTACCTTCTGCTTCACGATCTCGATGAGCTGTCTTCCTATTCCTTGTCTTTGCTTATCGGGACGTACGAACAGATTATGGAGCCACCAGGCGTCGGTCTTTCCCTGCGAGCTGGCTTTAGCGACGCGCTCATGTACCGTCGTCGATGCCGTCTCACCTTCGCGCTTCCCATGCACTCGTTCACGAACGTGGGGAACTCCTTGATATACTGCGGTACACGGCCAGGTGAGGCGACGTCTCACGATGGGCAAGTGCACATACGACGTCCTTGTAGTACTGCTTCCCCGCCTCCGGGAGACGGCTCATGAAGTCGTTCAGGCCCAACTCACGTTGATCTGGGCTGCAAGGCCTCGTCAGATGCTTCAAAGTGTCCGGGAGAAGGAATACCTACGTATCGAAGAGGTCCCGGCCAGGGGGCATCCAGAGCGCGTACCCGACAAGCTCGCAGTTCTCGTCGAGCGCTGGGTAGAACTCGCCAGCAGCGTGCAGTGCGGCTTTGATCATCGACTTGACCATGGGGCCCAGTAGTGCCTTTTCGCCGCCGACGAGGCTTATGCACGCATTGTCTGTTATTCCTTGTTCGGTGATTCTCTCCACGTGCGATATGTGATTCACTGACCATCTTGCATGAGCGATGTGAATAGCTCGACTGCATCGTCAATCAGCTTGTCTGTAGAGTGTCCATTGCTACGTCAGTGTGGGATGCAGGGGTGCTGATCGACCGACCCGATGGTTCTGGTACCCGTTCAATCTTCAAGCTACTAGGCATTCTGCTACTGCAGCTTCGGTGAAACAGGACGCTCATCAGGTATCATTGATACCGTGCTCCTTTTGTATGCGTGCGCTCTCGATGGCTTCGGACTCCGAGCAGTCACATCTTCAAAGAAGCCCGTGGCCGGGAGGGTCGCGGTGCCACGGCCCACATGCATGCCATCAGAAGGCCCCATTACATGTGAACGGGCACCTTCTGGCCTTGCCCCATATGCATGGCTCTGATTGTCTAGCTCAGGAACACCATATAGTCTCTTGAATCAGCATGATTGGGTGTGCTGTTTCCGCACCTCCGTCGTCATCGATCCTACTGAATTTCTCCACGGATGCGATGTTCTCCAAGTCGGGGAGCGCAACTCAGGTCTGCTTGCTGGCTGTCTTTTTGGCGGCGTCGTTCTACTTCAATGTCACCCTCATCACTACGGCGAAGAGGATAAGGACTGCACGGGCGCACAAGCTTCGGGAACAGAGCCGATACAGTGTGTCTCGCGCTGATGAAGCAGCATACAGTGCGTAGACTAATAGGGATGTCTCGCCTCTCGCTTGACACGCTGTTCTCTAGGTTGGGTCGGCGATGACTTCCCAAAGAGGCTACCAGTCGATGCGGGCCCGGTGAAGACCGTCCTCGAAGACAGTGTTCGTTTCTCGTTGTACCTGCCCGAGGCGGCTGACGAGTGGCTGTGGACGGCACCGCTCGTGGGCGACAACCACGTCCGGCTCGGGCCTGAGAAGCGGATGTTTGCCGTGCCCATGTTCCACGAACTCCACTGCATCCGGAGCATGGCGTCTGCGATGGTCGAAGGCCTCGACAGTTTAGAGCCGAGCGGGCAGGGACATATACACCACTGTTTCAACTACCTGCGACAATGGACGTTGTGCGACGCGGATGTGACGCTCGAGCCGGGCGACTTCGAGGAGAGGGACTTTGAGCGGGAGCGGGAGAGCGGGACGAGGACGTGTTTGGATTGGGAGAAGGTGTACGATGTGGTGGAGAAGAACTGGGACGAGTGGGTGCAGTTTCGAGACGCGCATGGGCTGACGCCAGAAGAATGATGAGCGACACTCAGCTTCGGGCTTTTTAACAGAATGCAGTCTGCGTCTTCCCGTCTTTGACTTGAGTACAGATGGCTATGCACTACGGGATACATGCCCTGTATACTGCCAGAGGGAGTCTATGCTCGGCCAGTGCTCTGTTGATCGTTTGAGATGGGGACTTGGTTTCTTGAGGTATGTGGCCTAGCCTATGGTCTGCCGGTCGCCATTCACATCATCAGTGGTCCGTGTCCACGGCAAACTGTAGGATTGCTCGCCTTTAGCTGATAATGCGGCCGCGCTGTTACCACTGATGTGATGACAGGACTAACAAGACGTCAGCGTGTGGCTCACGTCCCTCATCCAGGCGATGTATTGCAGTGCGGGAACCATCCCTGTGTCCTGAAGGCGAGACCAGGAAGTTCGCACAGCTGCTCCTCCCCTATCTTTCACTCACTTGTCCTTCCGCTCAGCTACTCGTCATCGTCCCCCTCAGACTTACTGGGAGTGTCATCAGGATGGTATTCCCCTACCAGAACCTCGCTCGCCTTGAAGCAGTCAGCTCCGTCATCAACTCTGTGGAGCGGAAGCGCTTTTCACTCGCACAGCTCGTGTACGCGGAACCCAAGCGCCGACGTGCTGCTTACCTCATAGATGAGGCTAAAGTCGTTGTCGACATCCTGAAATTGGACATCGGTGCGGAGGGGCAAGTCGCTTGGTCGGCGTTGTTGAAGCGGTAGGTTCCATACCATCCTGTCCTTTATATCACCTTCTGAATCTTTGCAGCGTCGAAGGTTCAAAGGCCTTCGGAGCTGCAGGATATCTCGAGGCGGCAGAGGTTTTGTGGGAATTCACAGTGGTAAGCATACCTCCCTTTTCTTCGAGCGTTGGTTGGCCAACCTTCCAACCCGTAGAAGATTGCAACGCGCATTTTCGAGCGCTACAAGTGTAACATACGACCTGCAGCTCATGTGAATCGTCGTCCAGCCTTCTACAAATGGGCCGCCCCTCTCTGGAAATCTTCGCGTCCTCCATTAGTAGCACGGCGGCGGGCGCAAGGATATCCTACACAGGGGCGATGGCCAATGCCAATTCCAGTCCCTCGCCCACTTTGGTCCGACTCTGACCTCCCAACGCATTACCAGAATGTTCCCGGTGCTCCGACGCCAGCTTGGGTGCCGGTATGGATACCACAAATACGGCCAGCTTGGTCTTCGTCGCCGTGGCCTCAGCGCTGTGAGTGTTGTGCCTGCTCCTTGTGTCGCGGATCGTTTTCCTAATCCACTCAATTGGCGTACGGGAACAGGGTAGACATCATGTTTTCGATCTAACGTAGAGGGTATCACTTTCGATCGTTTCGCCACGATAGACCCTGTTTTCGGACAGTGTTGCCCCCGAATAGAGAATACAACAAAATGAGACCCAATGAATGATGAATCAAGCAAGGGCACATTTGGTGCGGGTACTGCCTGAGGCCTGAGGCCTGAGGTGCTGGTACGGATCAGTGAGTCTGCTTTATATCTGAAATGCGTGCAAGATTTTAATCACGCCGAGACGTACAGCAGTGTCCAGCGTTCAACCGTTGCTACGAGCGCAGTGCCCTGTATTCGTGGTACAATGTACACTGCGAGGACTCAGTGTCCAGCAATGATGTCGCGCGTCTGGCAAATACGGCGAGTAAACTCAAGCCGCAGCACCGCCATCGTGCCCATTGTCCAATCCGGCCGGGCAGGCTCCCACGAACCCAAGGATACAACTTGTTCCGGCGTCAAGGAAATCGGTATGTACGCGTACAATGTCCCATTCAATGCATATCTGACAAGCTACCGATCCCCGCTGTGCTACCTGGCTGGCGCCCGATTCATTCGAAGTCTAGACAACTTCATGCTCTGCCGCTGCATGGCTGTCCTGAACACAGCATCTTCTTGCTTACTCCTGTGTCTCTGTCTAACGCTTGTCTGCGAGGCTGTGGCGAGTGAGCCTGAAGGAGCACTATTCGATCCTCAGATCGTCAGGTGGTAGCGCATTGGCCAGTAGGACACACAGGTCGATTACCCCTCCGCAAGCTTTGGGATTCATCTCTCGGTGTGCCAAATGTGGCACTGATTCCCGGGAGTCATGTGTCCCGTGCATCCATTGGCACTTCACTCTTAACACAGCTGCTGTCGCTAACTTACTTACCCTGCGAACGTAGGAAGCTACGCTCGGGTGTGGTTATACAGATACCGATCTAGGCCAGCGGGTCTTGTGCGGGGACCCATCAGTGGTCTACAGAATCTTCCGAAAGATGAGTGGCTCGGATGGTCGGTGCTGTCGAGCTACACAGCCGCACTTCGACGACTATTTCGGACACAGCGCGCGGTCCTGTTGCCTTTCCTGGAGGCAGGGTATGGTGCCTCGCCCATAACATTTCCCCGATCTGTCGGTCTGAGCATATGGAACTGAAGTATAAGTGTCGTAAGGCGACTGGCCTCACTCCTAAATCCCACTACCCACTGATCACTTCTCGCAGGTGCAAACGTCACTACCTCTAGCTCGCAGCGACTCGTATACGACTATATCATAATCGATATGCACTCCACAGCTGTAGCCTCTCGCTTCGAGGAACTTTCTCGCATAATCAGCGGCGTCGAGAAACAGTACTGTCCACTCACTCATCACGCTTCCTCGAATCGCAAGCATCAGTATGCAGAGCATATCTGCAAGGAGGCCAAGAAAGTGCTAGATTTGCTCAAACACGACATACGTCCGGAGCAGAAAGCACGTCTGAGCGCACTGAAGAATCAGTAAGTACCACGACATGACGACCAAAGCTCCACGTTTGGCCTTACCTCGTTTACTTTCTGATAGTACCGATGCTACGAAAAATGAGGATGCGAATAAATATCTCAATGCTGCGGGAGACTTATGGCGGTTCACGATTGTAGGTGGTCTGTGTTGCACTTCCTGCTGTTTTGTAAGCTGATTCATAACCTTCCATCCACTTAGACCGTTGCGCGAAGTGCTTTCGTGCATCATAGTCTGAATCTCAACCCCATTCTGGACCCTCGCTCTGCCTCTGACCAGCGAACTGCTCAGCCTAGGGTTCCACGACTCAGACCCAGAGCGGAGCAGATGCCACAGCCGATCCGGTCGATGCCGACTCCTCACCCGTGTTGGTACCCCGTTCCTCCCCTCCAACCTCTGTTACATGTCAGCTACACTCCAACCTGGGTTCCAGCATGGCTACCGTCGCCTTCTCCGACGGGTTGGTACTCAGTACCTCTCCCGCCAACTTGTGAGCCTGTTTTCCTTAATACTCAAGTATTCATGACGCCCATGTTGACGTGCACGCGGACAGATCGCTAGTAGCGCTGACTCACTCAGAGTACGGGTTCTGCCTCAATAGAACTCGTACTAGTAGGTGGCAGGAATGTGTTCAATCGTAGCAACACGTCACATCTTATTATAGCGTCGCCACAACTTCTCCCTGCTTTGTCGTAACATCCCTATCGTTTATTCCATAGCTATTGCGTCAGCCTCATCGTCAAGGGTGTAACTAGCGAAGTCGCTACTGTCAACGGAAGTAAGTGTTCCTCCAAATGCGTCGATCGCCAAGGAAAAATGCAAGGAGCTTGAGGGTCTCGATTGAGAAAGGGTGGTGATGCTGCCGGGCACGGTGTTTTGGCTCGCCTCGCGCAGGTTGACGAAAAAGCGCGAAAGGATGATGGTCGAAAATCTGCAAATACTGAGTAAGCAGATTCTAGACTGCAATAGAAGACGCATAAACGAACGCCAGCCTGAGGTACTGGAACCCTTGAAATGACTGAACAAAGTAGATTCGTTCAGTATAGAAGGGCGGCGGTGAGCAAGGAATGCACTCACGTCCGCGGTGTAAATCACTACGTCGAGTATAGAAATGATGAGTAGTAGTCTGGAATTTGAGAAAGAATGTTAAATATGGGAAACATGAAGTATGAACATAACATACCCGAAGTATATCGTTCCTGTTACGATAATGTTTGCATCTTGGAGTGGGGTCATCACTATGATTATAATCATTGTCACTCACCATCCCGCAACACAAGGAAACTCATGGTGAGTCCTGCGTCCTCCCGATAACTTAGGCGTGTTGTTCGATAGGTGCGACGCCAAGTTACGATTATAACGAGAGCGTCCGCCACACAGCTGCAGACTATCGATCCTATTAAGACTTCGCTCTGGTTGTCAGTATTCGGCATTAGGCCGTAGGTTAACGACATACATCTAGGACTCGCACTGAGCGTCGTACATCTTTCACGTTGAACGGAGCACGTACGAGCCATTCAATGAGGACGTGCTTTCTACGGCGCAGCCGAGGGGAGGTGGTAATGCCATCCCCGTCTTCGTCCCAGTGCCAAACTAATGCTCCGCTCAGCTACATATATCTCCGAGAAATGTTAGAAGGAAAGACTCACCAGATCATATGCTGTACGGATGAGGGATAGCAAGAAAACAATGCAAGACATTCGCCATTCACGATTATTGATCGCGTAGACACGTAAAGCAGTAATTACTAGTCAGTCAAAGGTCACAGTCAATCACAGCATGCCAAGGGAGTTAAGCTATGATGTTCGCACACGCGATAACGGAGTCAAACACGGCCAAGGCAACCTCAGACACGATGTTTCCGGGCAAGGCTCTGTAGAATGCGTCAAAGATCCATGATATGTGTAGCGTGCACCGGATTGGAACGTTATACCTCTGATGCGAGACACTGTAGTTAGTCGACGCAATGCAGTGTGCCTGCAAACTTACCTTGCAATCCAAGTTCACCAGTTGCTCGTAACATAACAATGCGAAGTTGAGAGCGGTTGCTCCGTGTAACAATATTGTCAGGGCAGGGACTATAGAGAGGCGGTAACGCCATATGTAGTTCGCCTCTTGACCAAATAATAGACTACGATCGAACAGGTAAACCGCTGTTCACCACGAGGATTCAATTGGCATCCAAAGTGAAAATAGGTCATACTCAGGCTCACCAAACGACGCAACTAGCACGTAGTTATTCGATACCCTGCAGGCGCTTTCAGTACCCTTGAACTGCCTGCAGGAAACAATAGAACAGAATGGGAATACCTACGCTTGCTGTAATGCCGACTGTAGGTCCTGGACACCAGTTACGCGCATGTTCGGACGGGGAAACGACAGTAGCTGGCACTCAAGGTGGGGAGGCCGAGCCTGAGGGTCGAGTTACTGGGTTTTAAGGCCGCTGCGCAGGCCGCTAGGCTTGTTTGTAGGGCCGTATGTCAGAGCGCTGGTTAGCTGCGCTGTCGCTAGTGGAGGATGCTGTGGTGCGAGTCAAGGACGTTTTGTTGCGACTGAACGCTAATGGCATGAACGCTTGCCTTCAAATGGGCATTGCGTCGTGCTTGTTCGGGTGCATGCTTGGCACAGGCACCGCCGTGAACGCTAGTGAAATACTGACGCTCCGCTCCAATTGCATTATCATCCGACGTGAGTATGACAGTTGGCGTGCACTGCGAAGTCTGATGCAATACTTATGTGAGATACATATGATGAGAACTTAGGGAGACTTGCGACTCACCGATCAGTTGCGAGGATGAGCCATTCCCCCAGGCAACGGATCGTAGCCTGTGATATACTTATCAGTAAAAAGAACAGAGTATGCACGGAAGCTCTGTTTTGCACGTACTCTATGGTCATGGTCAGCAATAGGGCGGAGAAGGTTTGACCCACCATATACGGCGAAACTTCCGCCGCAGAAGCGCAGAAGTCACGCCCGCATGGAGCTGGCGCGGGTCCGAAGCATGGTGAGCAGCATATGGGGAGGGGCATTCTGAGCATATCTGTTCCAGTAAAACGCTCGCGCGCCGTTCTATTCATCACTTCTGGAAGGCGAAATGACTCTTCTTTAGCGACGCCGCATGCCCCAAAGCTACCGGGTTGTGAGGTCCGTCCGAAACAGATGGTATGTCATGAGATTCTGATCTGAGCCGATGCGCATCGGAGGTGATATAGTCAGTCACTATGGAATGAGGCATTTATGAGTAATTGGTCAATATGAGAGAGGTGAAGCGTACTTAGACATTCCGCTGGAAGTCTGCTTCGATAGAGATGTGTTTGATGCTGTCGAGAGAAAGGCTGCATACGCAGACATGTCGTATTTGTGGAGTGGGACTCGACATCGTGCGATTGAGTTAGTGTTTACACGTATGAAAATTCAATCAGATTGGCCTGGACGCCTTGCAGTACGCCGCAAGAATTATCCTCCGGTAACATGCCATTAGGATCTGGGAGACTAGAGAAGCTTGTCTTGCTACTTGCACATTTCAAACGCCGTTGAATGTGTCTTAGGCCTGCGTGACGCATGACATGAGAGCATGAACCAACGACTACGACACAATACATCAAATGCACTCACTAGCACCTCGTTTGTCTGCACCTCTCTGTCACAAAAATGAAATGATAGTCCCGCCGTGCGTAAGCCCTTCACCACCGCCTCGCTCAATTTCAATTCCAGTCTACCCATTGAAACGGGGACTCGGATAGCAGCGCCCACCATGACCACCCTACTACCATACCTGGCCATATGTTTCCACCGCATATACCGCGTGTGCCAATGGCCCATGGTTCATGAGACTCGTTAACCCCTCTCGAGCCCGTCTCATATTGCTCGCACTCGGACCTTGATGCATATTACCAGCAGAGGAGGAGGAGGAGGAGGAGGAGGAGGAGGGTCAACTTGGCCCCAATCACCGCACCGTTGAGGAATAACTTAGCTGAGGACTGCTGAGGATGGATTTGTCCGAGTCGAACGGGTGCGAGATACCCGGAGATGACGTAAGCGAGCAATACAGCTAACTAACCCCGCTGCAGCGGCGCTGCTGTAGTACTGTTGCTTCCGCTCATCGACGTTTGTCTTTCTCCCGTCTACCGTTACTCCACTAGTACTATCGGGCAACACCTCGAGAGTGCACCCCTCAGGATCTCACAGAACTCGAGTCTCTTCAGCTTACACAGTAGACATCCGAGCCGTCAGAAACTTCAGGCCGCATCAGGCAACTTAGTATCAGCTCGCGGATATGGGCTTGCTTGAGCTCGATGATGATTCCCTAGGCATCATTGTCTCCTTTCTTTCACAGCTGGACGCACTGCGGCTATCCCTGTCTTTCCGGCGGATTCATCCTTTCGCGAAGAAACAGGCGCTATCGCGCATTGTCATCAAGAGCCCTGGCCAATTGAATCGGGTTTGTCGCTACCTCCTTCTGGACGTTCCAGGTCGTCTGCTCTTCGTACGGTCCCTCACGGTGCACAGGAGCGCATTTGGCCAGTTCTGGCTCAGGAAAAGAGACAATTTTGATGCCGATCCGAGTCTCCTCACGGAAGTGCTCAGGCAGGGAGATCAACTCAGGAGCTTGAGGCTCGAATTGTTCAGCACGGTGCACGCTGCAGAGCCACGGGTTGCATCCGCGATATGCGCTCTCCGACCACATCAGCATCTAGACTTATACTTGGATGATATCTCCAACGACACAATCGACATGTTGACCCAGACAACTTTTATTCCTCGGCAGCTCTGCTTATTCAACTGCAACCCCGCAGACGTCCCCGAGATGTCTGCCCTTCTACGTGCGCCACTCCTACGCCAAGTTCGATGTCTCCATATCCACGGGTTGCGGATAACAGATGACGACTCTGCGAGCCATCGCGGATGTGCCCCAGTCCAGTGCACGAGCGTGGAGGAGCTCTGGGTGGGGCGCTGTTATGTGTCCATGGCAACACTTACTACAAGCTTCCCCAACGTGAAGTCGCTACTCCTTCGCACAAGGCGTCCCGCTCAGGCTCTCGAGAGCGCTGGGCCGGATTTCTTCTACGACGTTCCCTGTTCCCCTCCTTCCGGCGATCTCGATCTCTCTGAATGGCGAGAAGAAAATTACAACCATGGCTTGAAGGGGTCCGAAACGGCGTGCTGGGAACAGCTGGACACCCTGCGTTGTGATCGAGGTGGTAGTGTTGGCGACCTCATACGATGGAATGCCACAACGAAGGTGCGCTGGCTGATCCTCGAGCCGGGGCCAAATCCGTTTGCGTGGAGGACCCTCTCTGCCGTGCGCCGTATGCAGCCCGTCGTGCTCTCACTCGAGTGTCTCTCACCACCGTTCTCCCGCCTGTTCTGGACGCACCTCGCGAAGGCGGCTCCGCGCATACGCTACCTCGATATTACACTTGAGGTGCAAGACACCGCTGCGCAACCGTTATCGACATGGGCCGTGCGTAGTATGCAATCTCTCTCACTCTTCTTTAGCTAATGGAAGGCGACTCTGCTAGCATAGCGCGGTCGGGGCCCTATCTCAACTTCCCCTCGTCGCTCTACGCATCTGCCGCGTCGGCGAGACCGTCATGCACAATCTCGACGAGAAACGTGCGCCGCGCCGCCCGTTGTGGCAAATTTCTGCCCACACCTGCGCATCGTATGTGGTCGATCAAATACCCACACTGCGTGTGCTCTCCATCGGGGAGGGTGTGCGCCTATTTGGCCCTGGGCCCCTATCTCGGTACCGCTTTTGCGGTGCAGCGCTGTGGTGGCGCATCGTGCTCAACGACGAAGCCCACGGATCGGAAGAAGTTGCTTATGCGGCTGGTGAGAGTGAAAGTAATGAAGGCGGGAAAGTGGGCGATGGAGGCGTGGACGACGCCGAAAAGGTGGAGGATCCTGGTTGTTGCGACGGCGAGGGCAAACACGCAGATCTAGATGCGTCGGGTTCAAATACGGGGTACGGTGTTCAAGAATACCGGACGTCCGACGAAAGCAAATTGAATGATTCATTCAATCGAATGATAGGGTCAAACGCATCCCGGCGGATGATCCCAATTACACGAGACTTTGGGGAGTACATTCGCGGATATATGGAGTCGCCCAGATTTACAGACTCATCCCCCTTCGATGGTGAGTATCATAGGCGAGTGGCGCTGGTGCTTGCTGAGACGATGCTTCCAGATGAGTTGCTGAAGCAACTTGAGCGAGTTGTAGTGCCTAGAGAGACCGCAACTGCCAGTGAACCGTAATCTCGACAACCACATGACAGTTCATGACTTCTCCATAGGGCCTCCTAGATCTACAATACAACTTGTAGCTTGCACGATGCCCATTCAATCACCATTACCTCTCTGCCCTTAAGCATCCTACTCGTCTCCTGGTCCAAGTACCGACAGCGGCGGGACAACCTCCACCCAATACCTGGTTGCTGCCTCAGCATACATCCACTCTGTCGCAATCAGTGCGGGCTCACCCGTCAGGATCCAAAATGAATGCAATGTCCTTCATCTTCCCGTCCGTCAATTTCTTCTTGAACGGAACACCGAGCTTCTCGAAGCGCTCGCACGCGGCAGCGACGTTGGGTACGGTGATTGCGATGTGTCCGAAGCCTTTGCCAGGCTCGCTGTTGCCCGAGGCATACCCGGAGAAGCTAGTATCTGACTCGGTTCCGTGGTTGTGCGTGAGTTCGAGAACGCCTGCGGGCTCAAAGGTGAGTGGGAAGGAGGATGAGGACAGAACGAGAAGACAGACCTTCGCGATTAAAACGCGAATCCTTGAGTTCCTTCGCAGATAGGGTCCCACCAGAATGATCATACGCGAGGAAGTATAGGGTGAATGACTCAAAAGAATACTCTGATTATCGACGATGTGGTGAGCACCTCCGACTCGACGCGATGAATGACTTACGGGAGAGAAGAGTCATGCCCAACACCTAGTAGATTGCAAAGTATCAACGTACATATCACACGCGAATGGCGCACATCCACACGCGAACGCACCTCGGTGTAGAACCTGATTGACTTCTCAGGGTCCTTGACTCGGACCATGGAATGGTTAAGCTACAACGCACGTAGTCACATCAGAGGTTGCAACGGCGTTGGGCAGCGAGCAACGTACCTGGAATCCAGCGGTTTCTGCGTTCGGCATGCTGGTAGTGCCTGAGAGGTAGAAGAGTGGAGAAGGGAGCAAGAATGCCTCGATATCCCATGGCTGGCTTAAATCGAGGGATCCTCGCGGCGGAACGTATAACCTCGAGTTAATAGTCGATGATGTAATGCCACCGCGTCGATTTTGACTAGATCTTGCCTGATCGGGAGTTACATAATAACGTCGATCCGACTTTAGTTTCCGTGATTCGCCGACGTGAGCACTTCCATGACTTACAAAAGGGCTACTTGGTACTTGCTGTGATCAGTATTCTCCGTCGATTCAAGTTGGCAACATACGCTGGTCCATGTACATGGTCACATGGTCATAGTCATGGACTATCGGTGGGACCCGCGGTGTTCTCCCTCCATTGAGCCCGTCCAGCTCGTGTTGAACGCCACATCAGCAAAAAGGGCTCACCAATATCTATGCAGGTATTGACGAGTCAGGGTTCCCCCGGAGGGCGTCGCAACCTGCGGCGTCCAGCGCAGGCCTTCCAGTGGCCCGGGGGGTAAGTAGCCATACCAGGCGAAACGAACATGCGCAGACGGCAGCGTAGCTACTCCAAGCTCGCTGCCAGTCATCCATAAAGGCATACCAGCCGGATGATAAAACACCCCAGTCTGACCTAATAGACCCGGGGATATGCTAGCCAGTCTGAATAACATACCGAGAGGGCAGTTAGAACTCATTGACGAAGTGGAACACACAACAACAAAAGAAACACGCCCTGCGCGAAACCGTACCGCGGACGACGCGGAGAAGCCAAACCCCAGCGAGCAAAGGTCAAATGGCGTCGACGACGACCTAAGAGCTCTCAGGCGCCTAAAAGGGGCATGACTAAGCGGATCTGATAAACCGAGGCGCAACCCGTGATAACTCACTAACCAGAATTAATCACGCAAACACAAAACCCTCCGCAAGCGAAACCGTAAGGTAATCCACAACCAATAAAGTCCTCAAAATCGCGCATACGACCAACCACAAGACAGAGAGCACGGCGCTAACACAAAACCGAGACACCCCCAACGGATAAGCCAAAATCGGCAAATAAGCTTGGATTAAATTTGATAAGTCCCAAAAAGGAAAGTGGTAGGGATCGATCGCCCTGCAAGCCCTCCTCCTACCCATCCCCCCCATCCCCATGCTCTCCGAGTATCCCCCCACCCACTCAACCTCCATCCCACATTCCTTCATGCAATCGGAAACGAATAACGACCGTAACACCGCCTAGACACGCCCACGTCAGGAGAGGCGCGCGGCGAAGCGCTGATACGATAACGATTTATACCTCAAAGACGACGAATCATGCACGCTAACGACACCCCACGCATCCACCCAACCATGAAGACGGCCCCTCGATCGTCAAAGTCAGCTCGAACTACACGAAGGAAACGAAATGATGGCGCACGAGTGGCAACTCGGAGCGCGCCGCCCCCCCTCCCAATCCTCTCCATCCCCCACAACGGTGAAACAGTCATCGCCGTGACGGTCCTGGACGACCCCATAGCCGGGAAGAAAGGAGTGCAGGAGTGGGTAGCTGATGAACCCCCATCGCGGAGACTTGGGCAAGGGCAACTTGTCATGATGAAGAACACGAGCGGAGTGTCCGGGCCGGGACTCCTAACCTCGGTCACGGACTTACGCAGACACTGGGTCACATGGGCGGTCTCAGGCGGCCCGGGACAATGTCGCCTGAGCGTCCCGATCCCGTGGTCCGCCATGACGGGCGTAGAAGCCATCGCACACGCCAAACACTACCAATCACTCCCGGAACTTCCCGTGCCACATCACCGAACGCTTGACATCCCGAATGTCACATCCCCGAACAAGTCGCCATACGATCTCGCCCTAAACCCAGAAGAAATAGCGAACCTCGAATCGCGCCTGGACGAAATCACGCAGAGACAGTGGGAGTGGCGGCCGGAGAGCGAGCGGAAGAGACGAATCCCGCGGAGAGGAACGCATGACACGCGGACAGAAAGGAAGCCCGAGCCCGCGAACCACGCGAGCGAATAAGTTGATAGCTACATAAGGAAGTAGATACCACCGGAATACCGTGCCGGAATGCACACTGAACATGCCGAAACGCAGCCGTGAGCGCCTAACGCCACTGCCACGAGCCGTGATGTGAATTTCGGCAATCCATCGCCCGTAAGGACGACACCCCCTGACTTGAACCAATCCGCATCGACCGTCCCCTTGGCCTCTCGACGCCGCAATACCACCCACACACCCTCCCCCTTGCCCACACAGCAAGCAGAGCGATAAAACACGACAAACCACTGACGCGAGCCCAACATTGAACACGGGCACTACCTGCCTGCTACGCCACCCACCTCGTACGGAGAGGACCCCCTCTCCATCGACAGACAACTAACACCGAGCAGGCACGATGAGATGCCCGGGCGCGATGCCCCTCCAACGCCCACTCAGAGGCAACACTTCTCCCCAACGAGACGACGGACATAGAACCCTCCCGCCCCGGCATCGCCTCACACTACCGCACGACGACGCCACCTCCTCCGACAAACGCGGTAGGGGAGACAACAGCGATGGCCCGCCGACTTAAATACCAACCAAAGTCGCTGGGTACGACAACGCAATGTCTCAACAACGCGCGAACCAGTCTCCCGCGAACGCTGAGAACACTACCTTCAACATCGATTCCCTGCCAGACCCGTGGCGCCGCTCGCCAGACCCCCTCGCGTCGCAGGATCCGAACCTGGGCAAGTAAACACATCTCATACATGCTGCTGCCCCCTGCTGATAGCACCACAGACCACGCTGAAGCAGCCTCCCCGATGCAAGAGGGCAGCCAGCACGCGGGCGACGCCGCCACGCCCGCGATTCAAAACGTCGCCGTACCGGCCGACGAAGGGGATCATGTCGAGCAAGAACCACCGCCGCACCCACCGGTCTTCTCACGCATGATGCCGCAGCGTGACGCTAGGAACAAGCGCAAGGCCAAGGCCCAGGAGGTGAGAGAGAGGTCCAGGAGCCCCGCCACGAGTGACATCGACGGAGACCCTCTGTCCTCTCCCTGCCCACCCCCTAGAACATCCAGCCACCTAAGCAAACGTAAGAGGGTCGCCCACGACGTCGGGCTCGATAGGTCGAGACAAGGCATCTCGACCATCGTCCAGGGTGTCTCGCACGCCGCGCAGGTCACACCGGACACGGCCCCGCAGACCGTCCCACGTGAGACCTACAGGTGGATGACCCGTCAGACCACGCCGGGGCCATCGAGCTCCTCGCGCCACGAAGACGGTCAACTACCGTACGACCTCCGTAGGGACGCGCCCTTCGTCGGCGATCACCCGTCGATCACCGGCTTCTTCGACGCCACCAGGCCTCCATTCACGCAGATACCCCCCTTGTCAGCGCCAGCCTATGCACATCCATACTCACACGACCAGAGGGCCGAGGCCACCACGTACGACGCCCAGCCCAGGACGAACAATCCCACCCACGCCAAAGAAGGCCCACCTGCGTCTCTCCACCCGTCTAACCTCCTTGATACTACCCGGGACGAAGCCGGCATCGTGCCCACGGGATACCCGGAGGAAGAAAGGAGGCCACATGCGCCCGGTAGATACGAACCAGGTGGCCCTGGAAGCTGGAACGTGAGTACAGCCCCATGAAACGAGCCAACCCAGGAGACTAA